>JASAMX010013426.1:0-22500 GCA_030248175.1 Microlaimidae sp. YZB2_3 | reverse complement strand
AAAAAAAAACACAGCAGCAGCAACGTATAAAGCATTATATTACTGAAAATAAATTAATTTTAAATAGAACACATGCTTAAAATTATGCAGGAAGTAAAGGCAGGCATCAACATTACATTTAAGGTTAAATTAAATATAATGCAAGTTACTATTTTTCTGTTTACAAGATTTTCCACATTGATAACCACAACATCATTTTTTCAAGCATTATTATTAATTTTGCTGAATTGATATTTTGACAAGTTGTGATCAAATTGGATATTTTATTTGGTGTATTTGTTGTTGAATAACTTTTAATCTAATATGTATAGACGTGTCTTTGAAAATCCAACCCTTCCTTAAAGTAGAATTATGTTCTTTATTAATTGACAATTAAGGTGATAATAATTCTTCAATTAGGCAATTGGTGATTCTTTTATTTTCCATATTAGTTGAATTGGATGTTATTGGTGGTTGTTTCCTTTTTCAAAATTATATGCTTTATTTGATTTGAGTTTATTTCACAGTACTTGATAAGATTTTCATTAAAGTTTCTTGACACACTGCATTCCAAAATTAACCACATGACTAGATGTTGTTCCATTTCACACCAGTAATTCTGTCTTGAAGTCGGATCTAAAATATAATCCCAGCCCGTGGGGTTCCTTGGCTTCTGATCAGTGCGCCCTAAGGCATACCTGAGAAACTACTGATGCAGGGTTGACGGGGCTCAGGGCGGGAACCTCCTCTATTCTCAAGACATAGAGGCCAGCTTAATCCCTGACACACTGGAATAATCCAATATGCTGAGGAGCTGGGACCCCACGGTTAGAGAGCCCCATGTACTTGGTATTGCACTCTTAAAGTTTTTTGCAAAAACATTTTTAATTTAGTTATAGACTAAGTATTTAGTGTTTCAGAATTCTATGTTTTACTTAATTTTCCTTTCACATAAGATTAATATAATTTACACATAAAAACAAGCAACCAGTTTGTTTTAAAATAATAATTTTGTTAAAAAGCTTATTTTTAGTTTTTTTGACAAAACCCTTCAATAAAAAGGTTAGAAAGGGGAAAGCAGTTACGCACTCTTAGTCTTTTATACTATATAAAGAACAATAATAAAACTTTAAAAATTTTTGGCTGATATTTCCCTCTGGGTTAATTTGTCCACACTAATGGAATTTCCTAAAAAGTTGAAGCCCAGAATTTAAACTTCCCTTACCATAGATAACCAAATACCCCCTTCAAAAAACTTTGTGCGATCGCCTGTGATGCCAAGTTGATTTTATCAATTTAGATTTAGTCTATTAGATTTAATTTATTAATATTTTTTAAAAAATTACTCGACTATGAAATTCCAGCTTTGTCACTAACAATTTGCAATAATGCAAAATAAGCCGCCCATAACCATCTTTTAGATGACCCTAAATTCAAATAAAAATAATTTCAATTAAAATATTACACATGAACAATATTATACATGGCCCAGACACAATAATGGTAGGCGTGCCTG
Source organism: Microlaimidae sp. YZB2_3 (assembly GCA_030248175.1). Lineage (NCBI taxonomy): Eukaryota > Metazoa > Nematoda > Chromadorea > Desmodorida > Microlaimidae > Microlaimidae sp. YZB2_3. Next base: position 21,005 of record JASAMX010013426.1, on the reverse strand, counting down.
AAAAAAAAGTTAAAATATTAAAAACCTCCTTCTATAGCTTATCTAATCCAGTTCAATAGTTCGTTGTTACCATGTTATTTTTTATGAAAATTATTGTTTATAATGTTTTTTTTATTTTAATAAACAAAATATAATTAAAGTCAGATTTGATTAAAATTTTTATCTTTTTTCTTATTAAGGTAGATCACGACAGTTACAACGATTTTTACTAAAAGTTAAATACCAACTTAGATATTAATTTTTGTCTGACAAAAGTATAGTGCAATCGAAAGCTCAAATTATGATGTATCCAACCAACAGTAATAGTTTCATCGTTTACCAAATGTTCTATTTTGAGATATAGTTTGATGTATTTAAAGCTCAAAAAAAAGTTTTTGGCTATTTAAAAATTAGATTTGCTCAGTTTTTCCTGCAATTTTATAAAAAGTTAACGAAAAATAGAGGGCAACTTTTAGATATGGTTTGGAGTAAAACGTAATTCAAAATTTTAAGAAAATTAAAAAAATCAATGTTTTTAAAAGAAAAATAAAATTTAAAAAAATCTTGAATTAGTTTTTTAATCAAATACAATTCAAAGTATTGAGTAGTCTTGTGTCCAACTATTTCCAAACTTTCATTAAAATCTGAGCAAATCAATTTTTTTTTAATTTTCATTTAATTTTTTTTGATTTGACGCCAAGAAACTACATTTTGACACATTTGTTTAAAAGTATCTTTTACAAGAGAGATATCAGATAGGTCAGTAGCCAAGTGGTTAACGTGTCGGACTCGGATCCTTGGACCCGTAGGTTCCAGCCTCTCGCAGGCAATATTTTTAACGTCCAAAAATAATTTTTAACTTTTTAATTGAAAAAGTGTTCTTTATTGAAGATACGCTAAATAAAAAATGAAAAAAATAGAATATTTTTGGTAATGAGTTAAAAGCTTAAACATAAAGCTTCAATGATTAAAACTTTCAAGATATAGAAATGGAAAAGCAAGACGGTCTTTTAATCTATTTTCCAATTCCTGCAACAACATGGCATTGACAACATGTGAAGAGCCTTCCGGATTTTAAAGGATATCTTTCAGAACCCCATTTTTAGTCATTTTAGTACTTAGACGGACTGGACTGGGACCCTTCCCTCAAATTCTAGAAGGAGGTGTTCTAGATGTATCTTCAGATTTTATTGGCTTTTTAGAGGATTCACCCCAAAAAACAACTAAGGTTGAGATTTCTTGGAGAGTACAACCCCACAACTAGGGCCCGACCGGATATCTGGTCTGGTGGATCTGGTATATTTGGCCATTTTCGGATTCAGTCCAGTCCGGCTGGATCTTTTTTTAAAAAAACCGGATCTTGGCCGGATCTGGGTTTTTCTTCCAGGAATATAATAAAATTCATTTGATTACATCTTATCCTGACATTCTCAACCAAAATTTTTGACTTATAACATTATTCCATATAAGGATTAATGTTTTAACTCATAATGGGTCATTATGTCTTCTAATTGTGTCTATTCGTATTTAATTTTTATTCTTAAGCGTTTTATGCATTAAATTCTTTTGCATTATTTATATTTTGCTTATTTTTTGTAACATTTTTATGCACAAATGAGACTTCTGGTTTCATATACTTACTGAAGTTTATGCAAATTTTGTTTTGTGGTCTGTTAATAGAGTTTATACAATGAATGGTTATTACTGTTCTTCATAGGTGGGCAGCCTCTTGGATTTTGGGGGGGGGGGTATAAGGGGGGAGTCATATTTTAGGGGGGGGGGGTGTCTGGCAAGACTCAGATTTTGAGGGGGGTGCACCCAATATTTCTGCGCTGCCTTAAAATGGGCTTAAAACGCATAAAAAACGTAAAACAAACTTATAAATGCTTTAAAACTGTGTAAAATTAAAATAAAACCATATTGTAACTTATAAATTTTATTTTTTAATTCTTTTAATTATAATGTGTTTATATATTCTTATAATTAGACTAGAAATCATAGTTTTTTATGATTATGTAATAATAGAATAGTAATTTTATTGTCTTGATTATAAAGTCACGTATTACAAACTTTTTAATCCATAATCTTATATTTAATTAAAGATTATATACATACATGGGCGTAGCCAGGGGCACTGGCGTAGCTAGGACTTCATTTCGGGGGGCAGTCTGGGGGAAGAAAAAGTGTCACAGAAGCGGCGTGAAGCGCCGCCACTTGCGCCGCATAGCGGCGCCAGCCAATGCAAAGTGTCGAACAGGAGGGTCTGGGGGGCACCCCCCCAGCCGCCGGAGGCAAAATTTTATAGAAATATGTACTAAAACCTGCTTAAAAATCGTCCCCTGGTGATAGCGCAAACACATTTTACTTTATTTTTTTACCTAATTTATATACAATTTTGTTTGATCTTCAAAATTAATATGGCGATGAGATAAAATTGTATATAACAAAACTATTTATTGCCTCATGTCTTTAAATTTTGTGTATGAATATGGTTAAAGTTATAGCACCCCAGACCTGTGCACGGTCTGGAAATGCCCCCCCGTGTTATTGGAGGATTTGCCGCCCCTGTTTTATTGCCCCCCCCCCGCCAAAAAATGAAAAAGTACCCTTAAATTATGACGCCATTTTTGACCTATGATGACGCCATCATGATCATCGCGAATTTTTTGCAGTTTTTAGCCTATTTTAATGTATTTTAAGCCATTTTAGACCTATTTTTACCTTATTTTCGCTTTTTTTTGTCCCTTTTTTCCTTTTTCCCTTCTTTTTTTCTCTTTTTTCTCCTTTTTTTCTCTTTTTTTTTCTTTCACTCCTGCTTGCCCCCCCCTCGTTTCAAAAAAGTTGCCCCCCCGTGTCCCCCCCATTTTGGAATTGCCCCCCCGTTTTAACCCCAGGGGGGGGGCAGTGCACAGGTCTGGTACCCTAACAAAAATAGTACTGATAACATAGGTGTACTATATATAAATTTATTTTATTGAATAATAAATATATTTTTAAATATATTTTTATTGAATAATAGGAAAAAAAATGAAGTAATGGGGGGTATAACCCCCACCCCCCCCTGCTCACCTATGCTGTTCTTGGCATGCAAGGTTTTTCAAAAAAAAAACTTTTAAAAAAGCATTTTTGTATAATCATTTGTGTTGTTAGTTTTTTTAATTATTTATTTTTTTGTTAACTATTTTAGACGCTGATTTGTTATTAATATATAATATAGAGATTAAAAGATGTGTTACTATACCGTGCTACTTATCATAATATAACAATGCTAAACATACTTCACTTTCAGGTTTTTTTGCATATTAACAACATTTATGAGCCAGATAACACAATTGCATTTGCATATATCATCTGAACTCAAACTCTTTTTTTTAATGTTTCAATACTTTTTATAATATTTAACACAATTGCATATATTATCTGATTTCAAACCTTTTTTTAAATGTTTTAATACTTTTAATATTTTTTTAATTACTTTATAATATTATTTATATGTTTTTTGTCTTTCAGTTGCCTGCTTATACTAATTTGTTCATTTTTGTATAAAAACCTGCATTTTTTACATTGCATGTTTTCATAACATAAATTACTAATTTTAAAAAAATCAGTGTTTATTTTAGATAAACAATAATAAATATGACAAGTCTAACAAATATTTGGAAGTATTTTACAGAAAAACCAGAAGATAAAACAATAGCTGTGTGCAAACTCTGTTTACCAGTCACTAGAGAATACAAACGTGGGGGTGATCCATAAAACGTTAGCACTAGTCTTTTTTGGAAACACCTGGAAAAAGCTCACACTGTGGAACACAAATCGCTCAAAGAGTATATAAAGCAGAAAGATGAAAAACAAAAAGCAAGCAGTGAAAAAAAAGAATCTGTGTACAGGTTGGAAGAAAGAACATTCAAGGTTGCACAGTTGATGTCAGAAGGGGATCGCTCATCACTTAAACCTGAAAATGTTGAAAAACTATTATTTCTCAAATACAATTTAAAAGCTTTGAAATACAAGTTCTAAATGTCAATTAGTATGCTTGGATTGTTGTGGTAATGGCAGTATAAAAAGTTTCTTTTTTTGTTTTTTTAGTTATTTTTTTAGGTTTGCCAGTGTATTATAACCCAAAAATATGTTGCGTTGGATTTTAAAAACATTTATGGATCACACATCACACCTTTACTTTTGCATATATGTAATTGTCACTTTTTAGTTGGTTTGGTATAATGCATTCAGCCTATGCTTATGTATGGAATTTTGTTTTGCTTTATTGAGGTTATTATTTGGTGCTTTGTTTAATTGTTACTTTTTAGATATAATTTTGATTTTTTCTTGATAAAATAGTGTTGGCCAAAGCTATTTTGCTATGTTTTTTAGGCCATGTTGCTTGGAATATGAATAAAAACTTTGTTGCTTTAGTTTGTACTGTTTTTTTAACCATTTGGTAATGTATTAAGCCAAACAAATTCTTTTTTTATTATTTTATTATATTATTACACACTAGTCTTGAGTATAAATTATTTTGTACAGATCCGGTTCCGGTCCGGCCAGATCTACCTTTGGATCCCGTCCGGTCCGGCCCGATCCAAAATCATGGATCCGGTCAGGCCCCACCCACAACCCTCACAACTCTTTTCTTTGCCCTGCTTTTCTTGAAATGTCAGTCATAAATTTGGGATGATTAGAGCTTTGTAAAATAAATCGTCGCAAATTTTTGATAGTTTAGATAGGCAGACTTGTGCTCTGCCCCCTGGGGTTTTATTGAGAGGGACAATTCCAAAACGGGGGGCATGGGGGGCAACTTTTTTGAAATGGAGGGGAGCAATAAAACGGGGGGCAAGCAGGGGAGAAAGAAAAAAATAAGACAAAAAGGAGAAAAAAGAGAAAAAGCAGGGAAAAGGGAAAAAAGGGACAAAAAAGCGAAAATAAGGTAAAAATAGGTCTAAATGGCTTAAAAATCATTGAAATAGGCAAAAAACTGCAAAAATTGGCGATGGCGTCATAATAGGTAGAAATGGCGCCATAATTTATGAGTGCTTTTTCATTTTTGGGCGGGGGTGCAATAAACTGGGGGTGGGGGCAAATCCTCCAATAAAGCGGGGGGCATTTCCAGACCGTGCACAGGTCCGGATAGCGGTACACATGCTTTGGTTTTAAACTTTTTTTTAAATTACAATTAATAATGCAATGTGATAGTTCTGCAATTGGTGATGACCCTCTGTTTTAATTGTAATATTAAATGTAGATGTAGCCCTCGATGTGACAATATTTACTTCTAATACCTTTGGATAGGTATTCTTCGTTTTTAATTGCAAAAAAATTTAATTTCATGCCATTTCCCAGTAATCTCACTTTAACTATTTTTTTTATATTTTATTTTTCTAAACTTCATTTGGAATTTGTGAAATGCTAAAAAATATAAAAGCGATAAATTTTTTTTTTAAAATAAAATTACAATTTCACAAATTTGGAATTAAAATTATTTTTGCACAAACAAAACCCAATCCAATTTTTATCCTTTTATGACACACAAAATTAGTGCAATGCATTGGACTATTATGGCAATTTTTTTAAGAAAAGTGATATAATTGTTTGACTGTTCTTGTAATAACTAGTTTTGAGTTACATTGCACTCTACGATAGCCAAACTAAAATGACATTGTGATGTATTTTTAATAGATACTTTTTTACTTTGATTGGTGCTGTAAGATTAAACTTTAGGTTTTTGGAAAATTTTTTCTGCAAAAACATTTTGGAAAAATCCCATTTTAACTAATATTGTCAGAAGAGTAACTACGATAAATATAATAAAAAGGGTGAAAATTCTGATCTTAACCACAAAAACATTCGAAAAATTGATAAAAGTTATTTTAATTGAAAATTTATTTTTTGGTTGTGTTTTACTGGAAAAATAAAATTTCTATAGGACTGGTTCTGCACGACTATGATATAAAGGTGAATTTGATTTAATTTACCCATAACCTTCCTAGCTCTTGAATTTTCGTTCGGTATTTCATCGAATCTGTGAGAACCTAAAAATTTGCTAAATAAGCATTTAAAATTTATTGTATTAAAAAGATTATTAACTAGAATGATTGCGAATCATCCCCTGTATGGTGACAGGGGGACCACGCCCCACTCTTTCTAGGTTATGGTTGGCCAGGGACGTAGCCAGAGTTTCATTTTGGGGGGGGGGCGGATTTTAGTACAAAAAATTTCGGGGGGGGGAAGGCTCCGCCCCCCCCCCCAAAATTTTTGGGGGGGGGGGGTGGCGGAGCCCCCCCTTAATTTTTGAAAACGTTAAAAAAGCAGGGATAAACGTAGATAAAGCTGTATAATACACTGTTTTTGGCCTAATAACCTATTATCTAATGTTTTTAGCGGTAAAAACATGTTTTCTTAGTTAAAAATTACATAAGCACACATTGACAGAGACTGGATTTTACAAAAAAGGAATTTAGAGACGTTAGTTTCAGACCCCTTGGCTAAACCCACATTGTAAACCAAAGCACATGAGCAGCATCTCGGCTCCATGTTTTCTAGGGTACCTACCTATATGAAAAAAATCGGAGCCAATGCTATAAGCGGCAGGAAAATTTAGGAGGGGGGAAGTACATAAATCAACCAATATGATTGTTTGTTTTGCTTTCTGTGTAGCACTTATTACTTATAAAAATTTTTGTACTAACTTTAAAATAACATTAGCATCAGGCAACATAAATAACGAGATATATATGTATGTATACTATAGAAAGTGACCGCTGAGCGAAGCAAAGCGGAACAAATTTTTGGTTTTTGGGGCTCCATTGGGGTACTAAAATTATTTTAAAGTTAGGCGCCAAGCGATTAGCGAGGCGCTAGAAAATTTTGAATTTTTAGCCTCTGAAAACCCCCAAATTTTACTATCTGGCGACCATTTCGGGGGAGGGGGCGGCCGCCCCCCCCCCGCCCAACCACTATCCTTATTTTTCCTCCTGTCCGACCGTTTCGGGGGGGGGGGGGGGCGGCCGCCCCCCCCTGGCTACGTCCCTGTGGTTGGCCAAGGTAAAAATTTAGGAAGAGTGGGTGAGGTAGGTCCGGGGGTTGAGGGAGGTAAGAGGGAAGGTAAATGCATCATGACCATACATGGGCACGGGGGAGAGGGGTTGGGGGGGTTAACCACTGAGATGGGGTTTAACCCTTCACCACTCAGAAGTGAAGGGGGAAGGAAAAGGAACCACCCCATCCCCGCCAATTTGGGAAAAATGAAGAAAAAATGTTTCAAGGTTAAAATCAATGTTTTAAGCAATAAAAAGCTCAAAAATGCAATAAAAAAGGGTTTTAAACCATAAATTAGCTTTTTTACCTATTTTTCCTTCAAAGTCAAAAAAAGATATGGGTAAAATGCACTCCAGAAAAAAAACGATATGGGTAAAAAGTAAAATACGTTTTTTGGGTTTTAACCTACTCCCCCCTAATTCCAGGTTTAACCCCCCCCACTCCCGACCAACTTGCCCATGTATGATCATGACCCCTGCTCCTTTCTACCGCCTTTTTTTGGGTATACCAAAAGTGGATTCTGCCTGCCTGTCTTCCTTGAATTCAAGCTATACGTCCACAAGGTCTTGTCTTCTTAAAACTATGAGAAGCTTCCTAACCTGCTTCCTGCACAGTCATCATCATCATTATCAGCCTTTATCAGTCATATAAACCTGCTTTCTACACCTTCATGGTGTTTTATTATTTTTTTAGCATGCTAAATCTACTCTCTATCATAGGTGTTTTTTGGGGGGGGACAGAGGGGTGCACCGTGCACCCCCCCCCCTAGAGCCAAAATTTTGGACCCCCCCTAGAAAAAATTCAGGCCCCCTCCCCCCAAAGCTCGAGAGCGGTCCAGCCTGACCCCCCCGAGCGAAGCTGACCCCCTCCCCTTCCCGACCAATTTGGAAGTATATTTTTTTATTTACTGTCAAAAACACGGGTTTTTAGTTAAAAACAGTGTTTAAATACACTTTTTAGGTCTAAATAGGCTGTTTTGATACATAAAATTCAATATTAGACCTAAAAACACTTAAATTATTGAGTTAAAAAAATTCTGCTAAAAAATTGGACCCCCCCCCCCCTGACCCCCCCTAAATTTGAAATCTCGCACCCGGGGTCGACCCCCCCTAAAAAGCCAGGGGGGTCCGGACCCTTCTGAACACCCCTTCCCCCTAAAAAATTTTGGCCTTCCACCCAGGGGTGGATCCCCCCCCTAGCGGACCCGACCAAAAATACCTATGCTCTCTATACCTCGGATTATGTCTTTACTTTTATAACTCATGCTACCCAATTTAAAGTCAGTATTATAATAAAAATAATAAAAATGCAACCAAATATATAAAATGTTAAAAACTTAAAAAAATTTTTTGCCACTTTCATTTTAATACTGAAATATTTATTCATACTATTTATGCATAGTTTTTGCTAAAATTACTGTTTAAAATTGTCAAAAAAATATATTGTTATGTATGCATATTTTGAAATTAAAAAAAGAAATTTTTTTGTTTTTTAAGAAAATATGCATACGTATGTATATTTTGCAACTTATATGCATGCGTATGCATTTTTCCGGAAAGTATATGCATACGTATGCATTTTTTTGCAACTTTTATGCATACGTATGCATAAAAGTTAGAAAAAAAATGCATACATATGCATAAAAGTTTCAAAAAAGGGGACAGAGGGGTAGACCCCTCTGTCCCCCCCCCAAAAAAACACCTATGCGTATGCATTTAGGTTGGATAAACACATAGCCCGTATAACTTGTTCTTCATTTCTTATTCTTCTTTTCTTTATTAATTAATTTTCATGTATTCTGGGTAATTTTAAACTTACTGCACTAATGTTTTGAATTATCTTTGGACACCGGACCCCACCTAACCCCCCTCTAGGTTTCAAAATTTCGCACCCCGGGTCGACCCCCCTAAAAAGCTAGGGGGGTTCGGACCCCCCTGGGACCCCCCTCCTAGAATTCAAAATTCGATTTACCCCGGGTAACCACCCCCCCTAGCTTCCCCGACCGTGCTCACCTATGGTTAGGGTTAGGTCGGGTCCAGTGTCAAAAGCGAAATACTTTTAAACTATTAGAAGCTTAATAATGGTTTTTTACCATAATACTACATTTTATTAAATAAAAAACGATATTTTGGTACAAAAAAGGTGTAAAAACAAGAATTTGTGTTAAGAATTTGTTTTGTTTTTTTTTGGAAGAAAATTTAGTATAAAAAAGTACTTAAAACTTTCTCGTGGGGGATGGGGGGGAGAGGCCATATTTCAAATTCTAGAAAGTGGTCAGGAGTAAAAAATTGGAAAAATTGAAATTGGGTAAAAGGGGGCCTGGAATTTTTTTAAAGGGGGGCCTCAAGATTTCGAGGCTGGGGGGTGAACCATAGGTGGGCAGGGAGGGGGTTATTCTTTCCAAAAATCCCAATTACTATTGACAGTCTCCCCCTCCTAAAATTTGGGGGTACCCAAGATACATAGATGAACAAAGGGGGTAGGGTGGGGTCCACCCCCCTAGCCTCAAAATTTTGGGGCCCCCCCTAGAAAAAAATCCAGGGGCCCCCCCTACCCCCAGTTTTTAATTCTTTACCCCTCACCCCCTACTAATTTAAAAAACTACCCCTCCCCTCTCGACTGCTCTAAATTTTAATTACTTTTTTTATACTAAAGTTCCTTCCAAAAACGTGAATTTTTAACACAAATTCATGTTTTTACACCCTTTTTATACCTAAATATCGCTTTTTATTCAATAAAATGTATTTAGTATTATCTTATAAAAAACTATTATTACCCCCCTCTAGGTTTCAAAATCTTCCACCCCGGGTTGACACCCCTAAAAAGCTAGGGGGGGGTTTGACCCCCCTAGATTTTGAAATTTCATTTACCGGGGTAAACACCCGCCTAGCTTTTTGACCGTGTTCATCTATGCCAAGATACCAATGATGGCCGTAGCCAGGATTTGAATTGAGGGGGGAATTTTTGGAAATGTGTTTAGACGTGCCCACAAGGGGGGTCTGAGGGGCTGGAGCCCCCAGCAATAGGGGTCTGGGGGGCGAGAGTTCCCCAGTAGGGTCACGGTCAAGAAGCAGAGACCCTTGTCAGGGGGGCGGGTCCAGGGGCAGGAGGCCCCCTGGGGTCTGGGGTGGAAATTTTTTTTTAATTTTAAGCTCTAAAAAGGCACCGGAAAATCTAAATTAAGTGCTGAATCCTGATTTTTTTTCATATATGCATACGTATGCATTTTTCCAGAAAGTATATGCATATGTATGCATAAAAGTTAGAAAAAAATGCATACATATGCATAAAACTTTCATAAAAAAATGCATAAGTATGCATATACTTTGCGGAAAAATGCATACGTATGCAGATAAACATATGCATATGTATGCATTTATGTTGAATCCACACATAGCCCATATAATTTATTCTTCATTTCTCATTCTTCTTTTCTTTATTAATTAATTTTCATGTATTCTTGAAAATACTGTAATGTCTAACAAGCAGATGTAACTGAACGAAGATGGAACATAAAACAAAGTATTATAAAAAATTTGAACGTGAAAGAGCAAGTCTTAATCATTTAGGATGATAATTTTCATGCATGTAGCTCTAAAAGGTCCAAAATACCGATATTCCAAACACAGCATAGGTGATCTCATTTTCGAGGAAAAAAATTTGAATTTTCAAAATGTTATATTTTTTAAATTTTGGGGTTAAAATAGGTAAAAAAAAACCAGCTTTTTCATGTTAATTTTTGGCGTAGATTTCATTAAGACATTTAAATTTGAGTTTCGAGTTGTATTTAAGGAGATATGGAATGTTTTTTTTTGAAAATCGGGTGTTGTTTTTTTGTTCACTTCCCTATAGCTTGATTAAACTCTTGAAAATGTACAAAAAAATAAGTTTTCAAAAAGAAGTTTTTTAATATTATTTTGGTAACGTTTCTTTAAGACAAAATAAAGTAAAAAGTGCAAAAATTTTCGGGGGGCTTCGCTTCGCCCCCTGGACCCCTCGCTGGGGGGGGGGTAGGAGCAGACCCCCATTAAACTTTGGTTCACAAAGACCAGGCGGTTCCCTCCTGTCGCAAAATCCTGGGTACGGCCCTGATACCCTCTGTTAAAACCCCAGGAGAGAGAGAGAGAGAGAGGGGTGGGGGCAGTGCACAGGTCTGCGTCTGCACGCCCTAATTGTTACCCATGCCAACCCAGACCTGTGCACTGCCCCTCCCCCCGGTGGTTTATTAGAGGGGGGTAATACCAAAACAGGGTAGCACAGGAGGCAACTTTTTTGCAACGGGGGGAACAAGCAGAGAAGAAAGTAAAAAAGAAAAAAGTAGAAAAAAGAATACATTAAGAAGAAGGGAAAAAAGGTCAAAAAGTCGAAATTTAAGTAAAAATTGGTCTAAAATGGCTTTAAAAGCATTAAAATACACTTAAAACAGCAAAAAAATTGGCGATGATGGCGTCATAATAGGTCAAAAATGGCGCCATAATTTTTGGGTACTTTTTCATTTATGAGCGGTGGGGGGGGGCAATAAAACGGGGCGGAGGGCAAATCCTCCAATAAAGCGGGGGGCATTTCCAGATCGTGCACTGGTCTGCCAACCCAAAGAAGGGTCTCTAGAGACTGGAAACTCCCTCACCCAGACCTGTGCACGGTCTGGAAAAGCCCCCCCCCCGCTTTATTAGAGGATTTGCCCCCCCCGTTTTATTGCCCCCCCTCCGCCAAAATTGAAAAAGTACCCTAAAATTATGACGCCATTTTTGACCTATGATGACGCCATCATCGCGAATTTTTTGCAGTTTTTAGCCTATTTCAATGTATTTTAAGCCATTTTAGACCTATTTTTACCTTATTTTCGCTTTTTTTGTTCCTTTTTTCCCTTTTCCCTTCTTTTTTTCTCTTTTTTTCTCCTTTTTTTCTCTTTTTTTTCTTTCCCCCCTGCTTGCCCCCCCGTTTTATTGCCCCCCGTTTAAAAAAAGTTGCCCCCCCGGGCCCCCCCCCCCCTTGCGGAATTGTCCCCCCGTTTTAACCCCGGGGGGGGCAGTGCACATGTCTGCTCACCTGACTATTATGTAAATCACACACGAAAGGAACAGAACTTAAAATAATAACGAGAAGCTCATACAGATACAACCAAAATTTTTTTTTGTTTTAGCCACATTAGGCGTGGAAGTCCACCCTTTACTCTTTCACACAAACAGAGGGCCTATAAGATTCAATGTATGGGACACTGCAGGGCAGGAAAAGTTTGGAGGCCTCAGAGACGGGTATTATATTCAAGGTAATGTAGTTTTACTTTACTTTATTTTCTATGCGTTTTTTAATTTCGACTGCTATTTTTAAAATTTTAGGCGTTTAGTTTAAACGCGCGTACAAAGTTTAAGTTTTGTTTTCTATATTTTATGATTTTTGGGGAAAATTTTTCTTGTATTGTCTTACAAATCTTAAGGCTTTTTTTTGATTATTATCCTATCCTCAACTGTTTTTAAGTACTCATTCCTATCAGGGCCGTAGCCAGGATTTGAATTGAGGGGGGATTTTTTGGAAGGTGGTTTATAGGGGCCCACAAGTGGGGTCTGGGGGTCGGGAGCCCCCCAGCGGGGCAAGGGGCAGAGCCCCTTGTCAGGGGGGCCGGGGGGCAGAATGCCGGGGTGGAAAATTTTTTAATTTTAAGCTTTTAAAAGGCATAGGAAACCTAAATTTAAGTACTAATCTTTATTTATTTTCAGTTGTTTTTTTAAATAAATACAACAAAATAAAATAGTTTTAGGTATTTTATTACTATTTTAATAAAAAAGAACAAACGTTTTCTAAAAAACGTTTTCTTTTTTATACCAAAAAAGTGGTTGAATCGTGACTTCCCGCTCTTTGATACTGCCGCTTTTATGCAAATATTTTCACACAAAACAAAAATACAATATTTTTAAACTCACTGCACTAATGTTTTGAATTATAAATAATTCCTTTTTTATAAATAAGAACTTATATAAACCTAAATTACTTTAAATAATGCATTTTAGATAGCTTTAATACATTACAGAATGATCTGGAAAAAAAAATTTTTTTTCTAAATTTTTAAAAAAAGCCAAAGGGGGGACCCTTACGAAATTTTTTGCCTTCCCAGAATTTGAGGGGGGATTAATCCCCCCCTGGCTACGGGCTTGCCTATATTGTGGTGCAGTTTAGGAATATGCGCAACATCTGCATTGACGAACAGATGCGCTACTTTTGAAATCCGTTTCCTCATATTTTTTTCCTTATTTTTTCTTCTAAAATTACCTACTACCAAATTGGTTATAGATTTTAGATCTCTTTCAAACAAAAATTTTGGGGTGTAATCAAAGATGAACACGGCCAAAAAGCTATGGGGGTTTTTACACCGGGTAATGACTGTTCAAAATCTAGGGGGGGGGGGTGAACCGTAGATGGGCAAGTTGGTCCAGAGGGGGGGGGGGGGTTAAACCCCAAATTAGGGGAGGGGGTTAAAATCCGAGAAACGCAAAATACCCATATCGTTTTTTTTCTGGGGTGCATTTTACCCATATAGTTTTTCAATTTTGAAGGAAAAATAGCTAAAAAAACGCTAATTTTAGGTCAAAAAGCCGTTTTTATTGCATTTTTGAACTTTTTATTGTTTAAAACATTCATTTTGACCTAAAAACTAAAGTTCGGAGGCAGTTAGAAGTCATTTCAAAGACATTTTTTTCTTCTTTTCAAAATTGGGGGGGTTAACCTTTTCTTCCCCCCCACTTCTGAGTGAGGGGGAGTGGTTAAACCCCCCTCTCGGAATTTGTGGGGGGTTAACCCCCCCAACCCCCCGTGCCCATGTATGGGTTGAACCCCCCTAGTTTTTTAAGGGGGGGGGGTCGAGCCGTGGTAGAAGATTTTGAAAACTAGTTGGAGGTCAGGTGGGGTCCAATTTCCGAAACAAAATACTTTTAAACCATTAAATGTTTAATAATAATTTTTTTTATAAGATAATACCACATTTTATTGAATAAAAAGCGATATTTAGGTATAAAAAAGGTGTAAAAACATGAATTTGTGTTAAAAATTCACGTTTTTGGAGGAAAATTTAGCATAGAAAAAGTACTTAAAATTTTCACGAGGGGAGGGGGGGTCAGATTTGAAAATCTGGAGGGGGGTCAACGTCACGGGTAAAAAAATCGGAAATTTGGGGGGAGGGGGGACCTGGATTTTTTTTCTAGGGGGGGGGGCAAAATTTGGAGGCTAGGGGGTGGACCCCACCCTACCCCCCTTGTTCATCTATGGGTATAATAAATATTCCTTAATAAAAAGATCAAAAATGCAATAAAAACTTTTTGGTCTAATATTAGCGTTTTTCCCTATTTTTCACTCCAAAACTAAAAAATGGTATAGTTATAATGCACTTAATAGATATCCGCACACGCATTCGCGGATTTTTGGTGTCTTAGTATCTGTATCCGCGGATGTCAAAAAATCAGACAACATCTTTTGTGCAGTTTCGTAAAAAAAAACTACGTGAATTTTGATTTACGTTGTACAGTTTGTTCGGTTTTTAAACATGTAAAACATGAAATAAAAATTTGAAAGGCGAATGGTTAAATAAGCAGACTAAATTTTAATTTTTCTAACAACTAAAATAAATAAAATAGAAAGAAATAATTCCTGACGCCACTCATCTGATAGCAAAAACAATAAGTAAATAAAATACTAAAATCAAAATGCTTCGTTTTTTTTAGGACAATGTGCTATAATAATGTTCGATGTCACAGCAAGAGTAACCTACAAAAATGTACCCAACTGGCACAGAGATTTAGTCAGAGTTTGTGAAAATATACCCATTGTCCTTACCGGAAATAAGGTATAATGCTGTACGTAAATGTTTTAAGAACAAATTTTAATGCTTAAATAATATTAAACATTAAGATAAATAATATCAAAGGTAAGGTAATGTTTTTTTATGTCAATCTTTATAACCAAGTTTGAAATAAAACCACTTTTTGTTTTACAAGTAGCCCGTGTCAGCCATACGGCTGGCAAATAACTTTGCGGCATTTTTTATTTTCATTTACTTTTTTTTTCAAAATTCAACCCTTCTATGCCATTCCCAAGACTGTAAGCTTTACAATGATACCTCAGTTAACCCGCAACTCCATTTTGTCGTTGAGGGAAGGGTCTTTTCCCCATTTGGTGAAAATATACTGTCCATCATAAAGATGCCAATCTTACCAAAAAACATGACATTTTGGTTTTACATTGGCGAATTACTCTTATCAATAAGTTCGAGCCAATTTACAAACAAAAAAGTTTTCAATTTCCAAAATCCATAGGTTTCCCCCTTTTGTGAAAATGTTTTGTCCAGGCTAAACCTGTCCATGCAAAATTTTTCTAAATTTGAACCGTTTATGACAGTCCCCCGACTGTAAGCTTTGCAATGATATCTCATTTAGCCCAATCCCATTTGTGGTTGGGGAGCACGGTAATTCCGTTTTTTAGTGAAAAAATGTTGTTCAGTATCAGGGGCGTAGCCAGGATTTCGGAGAAGGGGGGATTGTACTCCATACAAATTTTTTGAGAGGGGGGTTGTAGGGGGTTTACTCCAAATTTTCAAAATACCGTAAAAAAGACATTAAAAAGGGTAAAAATTTTTTGCGCTTCGCGCTAAGTGATTCTTTTTGCTGTTATTTGCATTGTTGTTTTAAGTTAAACTTGAAAAAAATTAAGGTTTAAAAAGGCTGGCATTAAAAATTGTGCGACAGCACGAAAAAATTTTCAAAAATTGTCTTTGAAATTAATTAAGAACCACTTAAAAGTTGTAAAAAGGTATATAAGTGTCGAGCGCTGAGCGGAGCGAAGCGCGAGAAAATTTTTTAAAATTTGTTTTCTTAGAACACCCAAATTTTTACCTCAGCCAGCCCAAAAGGGGGGTTACATACAACCCCCATAACCCCCCTCCTGGCTACGCCCTTGTCCAGTATAAAGATGTCTATGATTATTTTTTTCCAAAAAACATTCTGGCTTTACATTGGCTAATTACTGTTACCAGTAAGTTTAAGCCAATTTCTAGACAAAAAATTTTTTAAGTTCCAAAATACCTGTGGTGAAAACGTGTTGTCCAGTATAAAGATGTCCATGTAAGTTGTTTCAAAATTTCAACCCACTTACGACATTCCCTGGGGTGTAAGCTTTCCAACGACACCTCATTCACCTTAATCCCTTCGGTGGTTAGGGAGGAGTTAGAGAACACACAGACAGAGACAGACGCGCGCGCACACACACACACACACACACACACACACACACACACACACACACACACACACACACACACACACACACACACACACACACACACACACACACACACACACACACACAGACATTACGTCTATTTATATATAGATATAACGTAACATGATATTCTTTTAGTCAATAAATTTTTTTTAATTAGTGCATTATTAGTTTTTTTAAGACTAAGACAAAAATCGGGAAAAAAAAGTTAAAATAAGTGTAAAAACAGGTTAAAAACAAACCTTTTGCAAGAAAAAATTGGAAGTGGCGGGCGAATATATTTTAGCTTTTTTTATTTTCAAGAGAGAGGATAGCCAGTAATAAAGTAAAGCGGCATCAATATCGTCAAAACACGCTCATGTTTAAGTTTTGTGTATAATTAATTAGAAAAAATCATATTTTGAGTTCAACTATATAAAAAATGTTGTTTTGAACCTCATTATATTTGATCACAATAAAAAATCACTTGCTTGCATGGGCGTAGCCAGGGGGGTGGGTCTAGGGGGTCTGGACCACTGAACCCCCCTTTTCGACAAAAGGAAAAATTTGGGGTTAGACGTAGATCCCCTTTTGGGTCGCCAAGGACAAAAATTTGGGGGTCTAGAACGGCCATTTTTTAAAATTTTTTTCTCGCGCTTCGCTCCGCTCAGCGCTCCATTAATTATATAGTCTCCACTTCTAAATTTGTGTTACTTTGTTTTGTAATCTTGTCTTGGTATGACCACGCTGGACCCGCCCAATTCTTAATGTTTAAATTGGTATCCACTTCCAAATTTGTGTTACTTTGTTTTGTAATATTAATACCACCCCGCTGAACCCCCCTTTAGATTGTTATATAGTGGTATTAAAAATTTTAAGGTTATGAGAAGTAATTTTAAAAACATTTTCTCGCACTTTGCATTGCTCAGCTGTAATTCAATGTACTCATTTTTATGTTTTTAGGTTTTTCCGTTTAGGTTTTTAATGTTTTTGAAATCGAAAATTTTAAGGTATCAAATTGTTTGTAAAAATTTTTTTCTTTGTTTTATGAACTTATTTTTATCATAGGTGGCGCGGGAGCGCCAACCATAATTAGAGAACGTGGATAAATTTTGAAATTCAGAACCTTCTTCTTATTATTATTATTATTATTATTCCAACGCTCCATCCTTAAAAGCGATATTCCTCATTCGTTACTGATTGATCAAAAATAAACATGGACTCATAAGAAAGAAGAAGGAATTACGCAACTTTCTTAGGAAGCACTTTTTTGATTTAGGTCCTTGTTATCGATTTATTGATCAAAATAAAAAATTTGAAAAATAGACAAATAAAAACTCCCAACCGCACAATAACAGCCTTTTGGCAACAATAAGGATTGTACAGAGCAGAAAACCAACATCCCCTCATAGAAACCGCACAAAAAAAGCAGACGGGTTTTAATTGGTGGCAGAAACGGAACCAGTTCCCAGCGCCATCTGCTTCAACCGCGCGGAAATCGGCGAAAACAACAGATTACTTTTTTTAATTCTTGCATCACTGGTGACAAAATTAATTCAAAGTTTTATTTATTAAAAAATAATAATAAGCGTCGGTGGCGCGGGAGCGCCACGCGCCGGTAGGTAATTATCGGTGGTGCGGGGGTGCCACACTGCAATTTAACCCACCGCACTGCGCCACGTATACTTAGAGAATGTGAGTAAATTTTGTAATTCATGTTCATCATCTTCTTATTATTATTATTTTTACTTTAGAATTATAATTGCAATCATTGGCGCACGGCATCGCGCCAACTATATTTAGAGAACGTAGGTAAACTTTGTCTGGAGCGCCACTGCACCGCACTAACTATAATTAAACAACGTGGGTAAATTTTGTAATTTAAATTCATCATCTTCTTATTATTATTTTTTATTTAAAAGAGTATATCTCGGCAACGGAATGATTATAAACATATGTCATTGCGCAGCTAAAACTATAGTTTATTAGGCTATTTTTTAATTTAATTCAAAAAAAGTGGTAGACTAGCCTTGAAAAATGCTCTAAGAATAGAGCAGGAAAAAGGGGCGATTTTTCCCCGGGCGTATGTTTAGACAGAAAAGATGTGGACTAGTCTGAGATGGACATTATGTGGACTATAGAAAATTTGCATTTGGTTTGGACAGCTGCTCACTAAATAAAAATTTCTACCATATGATAATGATTTGTTTATACATTGATCTAATCACACAGCACTGTTGCATTTTTTTTAGTTTGATGAAATGTCAATTGAAAAAATTATACTCACAGCAATCTTTGACAAGCGCGAAATCGCCACTTTTTCAAATTTATAGTTGTTTCTTACACATACAAATATAACCTTCAAATTGAAAAAGTGGCGATTTCGCGCTTGTCAAAGATTGCTGTGAGTATAATTTTTTTCAATTGACATTTCATCAAACTAAAAAAATGCAACAGTGCTGTGTGATTAGATCAATGTATAAACAAATCATTATCATATGGTAGAAATTTTTATTTAGTGAGCAGCTGTCCAAACCAAATGCAAATTTTCTATAGTCCACATAATGTCCATCTCAGACTAGTCCACATCTTTTCTGTCTAAACATACGCCCGGGGAAAAATCGCCCCTTTTTCCTGCTCTATTCTTAGAGCATTTTTCAAGGCTAGTCTACCACTTTTTTTGAATTAAATTAAAAAATAGCCGAATAAACTATAGTTTTAGCTGTGAAATGAAATATGTTTATAATCATTCCGTTTCAGAGATATAATTTTTTAAATAAAAATAATAATAAGAAGATGATGAATTTAAATTACAAAATTTACCCACGTTGTTTAATTATAGTTAGTGCGGTGCAGTGGCGCTCCAGACAAAGTTTACCTACGTTCTCTAAATATAGTTGGCGCGATGCCGTGCGCCAATGATTGCACTTATAATTTAAAAATAAAAATAATAATAAGAAGATGAAGAACATGAATTACAAAATTTACTCACGTTCTCTAAGTATAGTTGGCGCGGTGCGGTGGGTTAAATTGCAGTGTGTCACCACCGCACCACCGATGATTACCTACTGGCGCGTGGCGCTCCCGCGCCACCAACGCTTATTATTATTTTTTAATAAATAAAACGTTGAATAAATTTTGTCATCAGTAATGCAAGAATTAAAAAAAGTACTCTGTTGTTTTCGCCGATTTCCGTGCAGTTGAAGCAGATCGCGCTGGGAGCTGGTTCCGTTTCTGCCACCAATTAAAACCGGTCTGCTTTTTTGTGCGGTTTTTGTGAGGGGATGTTGGTTGTCTGCTCTGTACAATCCTTATTGTTGCCAAAAGGCTGTTGTGCGGTTGGAAGTTTTTATTTCTCTATTTTTTCGAGTTTTTTATTTTGATCAATAAATCAATAACAAGGACCTAAATAAAAAAAGTGCTTCCTAAGAAAGTAGCGTTAATTCCTTCTTCTCTTCTAATGAGTTCCATGTTTATTTTTGATAAATTGGTAACGAATAGAGGAAATATCGGCTTTTAAAGGATGGAGCATTGGAATAATAATAATAATAATAAGAATAATAATAATAATAATAATAATAATAATAATAATAATAATAATAATAATAATAATAATAATAAGAATAATAAGAAAAAGAAAAAGGTTCTAAATCTTCACAAAATTTACCCACGTTACTTTAATTATGGTTGTAGCAGCGCCACGGGGCTTTATAGACTCGTGGCAAGATACTTCGCCACCCATGAAAAAAAATTTTTACCGGAACAATTTGGTGTAAAGCTCGGTACAAAACATCGCTTAAACGGCAAAAAACGGGAAAAATTTTTTCTCAAAAACATAAAAAATAGCGTACATTGAGAAATTACGGGTGAGCAAATGCGGAATGCGAGAAAAATGTTTTTAAAATTACCCTTCTAGAAAACCTGAAAATTTTTGATACCACAGATATAACAATCTCAAAGGGGGGTTCAGCGGGGTGGTATTAATATTACAAAACAAAGTAACACAAAAAATGTGAAATAAAAACCAGATTAAACATTTAGGGGTCTGGGCGGGAAGAATAGGGCCATACCCAAGACAAGAATTACAAAACAAAGTTAACACAAAATTTAGAAGTAGAAAACTATATAATTTTAATGGAGCGCTGGGCGGAGCGAAGCGCGAGAAAAAAATTTTAAAATATCGCGGTTTCTGAGACCCCCAAATTTTTGTCCTTGGCGACCCGAAAGGGGGATCTACGTCTAATCCCAAATTTTTTTCCCTTTTTTGTCGAAAAAGGGGGTTCAGTGGTGCTCCAGACCCCTAGACCCCACCCCCCCTTCTCGCTACGCCCATGCAAGCACGCAAGTGATTTTTTATTGTGATCAAATATAATGAGAGTTTCAAAAACAACATTTTTTATATAGTTGAACTCAAAATATGATTTTTTCTAATTAATTATACACGAAACTTAAACGTGGGCGTGTTATTTTGACGAATTATTGATGCAGCTTGACTTTTGGATTGGACTGGCTATCCTCTCTCTTGAAAATAAAAAAAGCTGAATTTATTATTCGCCCGCCACTTCCAATTTTTTCTTGCAAAAGGTTTGTTTTGACCTGTTTTTACACTTATTTTAACTTTTTTTTCCCAAACTTTTGCTTTTAGTATTAAAAAAAACTAATAATGCACTAAATTAAAAAAAAATTTATTGACTAAAAGAGAATATCATGTTACGTTATATACTATATATATAAATAGTACGTAATGT
>JASAMX010013425.1:0-18052 GCA_030248175.1 Microlaimidae sp. YZB2_3 | reverse complement strand
ATTCTAGCAAAAGACGAAACAAAGTTTCGAAAAAAAAGCCTTATATTAAATGGAATAGTATAAAGCTACATAAGACTAAAAACTAAATGCCAGAAAAGACTGAAACAAGTCTCTTTAAAACCTGTAAATTAATAACAGATTTTGTGAAATTTTCAGAAAAACAAAACCGAATAAAAACAATACGTGTAAAAGCTTTAGTTTGCGTTTTTTAACCATTAATAAAACTTAATTCACATAAATTTCTCTCAAAATGGATTAACTTTTACATGAGTTAACCAGCTGTAAATACCACAGTATTAGTTAAGTCACACGTCGTCAAAACGATACAAAAAAGTATAACGCAAGCGTCACAGTAACCATGAAAAATTTCTGTCAAAATAAGTTATCGCATTGCGCATTAAATTTTGTAATTTATCATTATTTTCGTATAAAGCAAAACGTACCGCCATATTAACGGCTTTTTAAAATCAAATATCAAGTTTTAAGTCCGAAAAACATTGAAAAATTCAGATTTAATATAAGGCGACTTTTAATTTAACAAATACATTGACAGCTAATTTGTTTTATGTAATAAATAGAAACATTAAAGAAAAAGTCGCCTTATATTAAATCTGAATTTTTCAATGTTTTTCGGACTTAAAACTTGATATTTGATTTTAAAAAGCCGTTAATATGGCGGTACGTTTTGCTTTATACGAAAATAATGATAAATTACAAAATTTAATGCGCAATGCGATAACTTATTTTGACAGAAATTTTTCATGGTTACTGTGACGCTTGCGTTATACTTTTTTGTATCGTTTTGACGACGTGTGACTTAACTAATACTGTGGTATTTACAGCTGGTTAACTCATGTAAAAGTTAATCCATTTTGAGAGAAATTTATGTGAATTAAGTTTTATTAATGGTTAAAAAACGCAAACTAAAGCTTTTACACGTATTGTTTTTATTCGGTTTTGTTTTTCTGAAAATTTCACAAAATCTGTTATTAATTTACAGGTTTTAAAGAGACTTGTTTCAGTCTTTTCTGGCATTTAGTTTTTAGTCTTATGTAGCTTTATACTATTCCATTTAATATAAGGCTTTTTTTCGAAACTTTGTTTCGTCTTTTGCTAGAATTTCCGCCTTTTAATGCATTGAATTCAATGTCATTTATTAAAGATATAAAACATTAAAAAATTTACTCATTTTAAAAGAAACGTCATGGTCTCCTCATGATATGAATACAATTATTTTCATATCCAAAACTTCAATGTAATTTTAAGCAGTATACTATACAAAAATTAAGTCTGGGTAACTCCGTAAAATTGTATGGAACCTGAAAGAACCATATAAAATAGTGTGTTTTTCTTCTGTTTAAATTTTTTTAGTTAGACCTGATTTAATCACTTTTTTGGAAATTAGCTTTATTTGGACTTTTGTTTTGTGCTTGATTTTTCTAGATTGATGGTTTATTTTTAAACAACAAAACCACACCATTGTAAATGGTTTTTCCAGGTTCCATACAATTTTACGAGGTTACCCAGACTAGTCTTTTCTCGCATTAAATTTTTGAAGTGATTGTAGCTTCATAGTAATCCATATAAAAAAGAGTTTTTTCTGTTTCGATTTTGATAAATTTCCGTCTATTGAAACATTGTACCCCGCAGCGCTCACACGTCACCCAAGATTTATTTCATTTTATTTTTTTAAATATTTTTATTGTTGCCATATGGCTGCTAATTAGTGGTAAGGATATTTTTTCGCTCTTTCCGTTGAAAATTAATAATTTTTATAAAAAGGTAAGGAATCATAATTTAAACCAAAAAAATAACCACAAGAGAATGTGTATTACTGAATGAAGTTACTTAATATGTAATTCAGTAAGGAAAAAAAGTGTCACACAAGTACCCCAGTACCTAATGCGTAACTTAGAAAAAAACTGGTCGTTTTTCACATGAACAGAGGTTTAACTACGGGCAATAGAGCATATTCGAGAATGAAATTCAGGTGAGGGGGCAATTTAGCATCTACGTGCAAAAAATCAGCTCCAAATATTCACCACAGGAAAAAATTTTTGGGGGACCCCAAAAAAACAAAACAAAAAAAGTTAAGCAAATTAAGCTTTTTAGTATGAAATTCAGGTATGTTTAGCAAAAGTTTTTAGGTTTTTAATATCAGAAAAATATGGGTAATATTTTAGTTATGTAAAATGTTTAGATTTTTAATTGGCTAAAAAACTATTAAAGGTTTTGTTGATTTCGATGACGCCATCAACAACGGTTAACCGCGCAGTGACTTAACCCATTTAATATAAGGGAAAGAGCGCTCCGCGCTCTTCCCTGATTATAAATGAAACAATATATATAAACAATAATAGAATTTAAAATGTAAATAATAATTTAACATAATTAATGAATAACATTTAGGCATAATTCTTACCGTTATCGCCGTTGTAACGATGGCTGCCGGCACTCGAATTGCTGAGTTAATTTTCGGCCACCTGTTCGGTCCTAAGAACCTTCCGATTGTGGAAAAAGCCCTCGGTCCGATTTGGCCCTTCTGCCTTGCGGTCATATTCGATTTCGGCGCCGCGCTCGGGATTTGGTTCTACATTTTGGTTCGCGGCGCCTACGACTACATTTTGGACAAGAAATTTTTCGAAAAGCGGGCGGAAAAGGCGTCGGTTGTTTTGGAGGAGCGTACGACGGCCACCGACCGTTACCGACCCACCGTGGGAAAATCCGCCGGCGGAGGGGATACTCGGAACGAAAATAACGCCTCGTACGACGGGAAAAACAGCGCCGAGACCCAAATACGTTATTGATATTATTGATTATTTCCTACGAGAATGAGTGAAAAACTGTGGTATTAGACTGCTGTGTTATTTGACTGACATAAATTAAACAAATGTGGAATGCAGAAATATGTAATTGTTAGATAATTATTTTTGTTTTTTTTTTTAAATTATTTATCCACCAAGTTTTTTTCAACATAAATTTTCATAGGTTTAGTCACTTAGCTCCATGTAATTAAATTCTGTAAAAATGTATACTCAAATGAAACATTACGAACAAACGCCGTAAAAAACTCATTACAATATTGCAAAAAAATATTTATTTGGTAATCAGTTTTAATCACAGTATTGATTTTGCACTAAAATTGACTTGGAAAATTTAAAAAAAAACACACGCATTTGAATTTATCTAAGTAATATAAATTAATATTAGATTGCTTCCTAAATTTTTCTATTTTTGAATTTTTTTAAAGTAAATACTAAATTGCTCCCTAAATTATTCTATTTTCGAATTTTATTTTTGGAGACTTTTCATAAAGTATATTGATAGTACTTTAAAAAATAATACCCTTTGTTTTAAATAGCATAACTTGTGAACCATAATGTTTGATACAAACATACAAACGATACAACTTTTTTATACTATTTTCACTATCTTTGCTATTTATCATTATATACGATTTTCATCCATTAGTTCATTCTGGTGAAATTCCAAAAATTTTTAATTCCCGTTTTTTTAATTTTTTTTAATTAATTTATTTTTTAACCGTCCATGTGTTAAGTTTCACATGGCCCCATGAAAACCGCAATGACTTGGTTAAATCGTGATCAAGATTTTTCTAAGTCATGCGATGTTCACGGGGCCATGCGAAACTCAACACATGGACGGTTAAAAAAATAAATGAATTAAAAAAAAATTAAAAAAAAGGAATTTAGAAAAAAAATTCTTTAAATAAATTTAAAACAAATACTGCAAAACAAGTTTGTAATTAATTTTTTGCTTACAAAACTAGCCATAACTCACGAACCCATAAAGCAATTGTAAAAAGTAAACTGTCATTGAACCTGTTAAAAACTGTAATATTTAATGCTGTATTTAGTTTTAACTATTCCGAGATTTTTTATTTGATTAATAAGTTAAAACTCTCTAATACTTTACACAGTAGTTCATCAAAAATTATTTTGATATTGTTTTTTAAAGAATATTACAAATAAAGCGATAGTTGAACCTTAAAAATTAATTGATTATTTAAAGAGTTATGACTATTTGTATATAGCGCTAATGTTAAAGTCGACCAAATAATAGCCGCATTTTTTATTGTTAAAATTATATTACTAATATAATAATAAGTTTAACACATAAATTTTGACTTTTGTTGGTTTATATTATCTCAGAGCAAGATTTTTTTGTCTTAGCTGATGAAATTTATGGATTAGTGCTGAAGTTGCTTAGAGTTAACTTTAAATTATATAAAAAAAACTCAGAACTCAAAGTCAAAATTTGACACTTCTTTAAAAAAAAACTCTTCCAATTTTCTATAAAATCCAGAATTGAAACTTAACTGCCAATTAACTAAAAAAACTTTAAATGTACAAACTGAAATAAAAGAATCCTGTTTTTTTTGTTGACTTTAACTTTAGCACTATATAAAATTAATCATAACTCTGGAAATCATAAATTAAACTTTACAATTTAACTATCATTTTATTTGTTATATTCGTTAGAGAAGAATAATATCAAAATAATTTTTGATGAACTATTGGGTGAATTATTAGAAAGTTTTAACTTATTAATCAAATCAAAAATTTCGAAATAGTTAAAACTATTTCTAGCCCTAATTAGTTGAATAAATAAACTTGAATAAACTTGAATGTCTTAATTAGATCTTTTTTCATAGGGTGGTTTTACTTCAGGCGTGTAACGGCTTTTATTACGACGTGATTTAGTGGCAGCACGCACGCACCCGCACACACACACACACACACACACACACACACACACACACACACACACACACACACACACACACACACACACACACACACACACACACACACACACACACACACACACACACACACACACACACACACACACACACACACACACACACACACTCACCCACCCAGGCACGCACGCACGCCGTACGAACGCACGCACGCCTGCACGCACGCACACGAGCGCACACACACACACACACACACACACACACACACACACACACACACACACACACACACACACACACACACACACACACACACACACACACACACACACACACACACACACACACACACACACACACACACACACACACACACACACACACACACACACACACACACACACACACACACACACACACACACACACACACACACACACACACACACACACACACACACACACACACACACACACGGTTCCGTGCGGTTAAAAATGATTTTTCTTAAAATCTTAATTGGTGTACTGAATTACTGGGTTTTAACTAAAGGGCAAACTGCGAATCCAAATGCAGCCTGCTTCTGTACTTTAAATGTGAACAATCGATCATGTGACGATTTTAAAGCAAATGAACCTCGTACGTTTTTTTCTAATTTTCATATGTAAAAAAATGATTTCGAATTTAACCACAAATTTAAGTTATCATATTTGATAATAAAATCAATAGTGTAGAAATAATAATATTGTAAGAATAATTACTAAATTTTTTTTTACAAAACGTAATTCTTAAGTAAAGGAGTATACACGTTTCGAACAAAGATAGACATTTCGACTGAATGAGAATTTAACAAATTAGAATTATTCCTATTAGCTAAAATAAAACGCGCTTCTTTAAAACAAAGACTATAAAAACTGTCGTCAAAAGCAAGAAATTTAAAAAAAGCTAAAATTATGATTAGTAATCAGGGAAGAACGCGGAGCACTCTTTCTTTAAAACTATGATTAGTAAAGTAATGAAACGCCACAAAATGAAGAGTCACTAGCTGAACTATTTACAGCGCGCTTATGTTCAGTAAAACGAGTCAAAAAGCTTCTTTGAGTACGACCTAATAAAACAGTCACATTTTAAAAGATATACAACGTTGTTACTGGCCAATTTCTCGGACGGGAGGTGCCCTGCGTTATTAAGGATGCGCTTTATGGTAGAAGAATTTTGATCGAAAAAAGGAAGAATAATTGTGGGAAGGGAGCTTTTTAATGGCCACAACCGGAGGTCTAAGCTTAATAAGATAAGATAAGATAAAAAGCCTTTATTTTTTTCAAATACATTTCAACAAAATTCGAAAGAAACATAAATACGTAATGGACAAGATTATTAGTGAAATATGTCACAAACTTTTTATATATAAAGAAACTAAATATAAATGATAGTAAAATTGTGTTTTGAGTACGTTTGTCCTATTAATTTTTAACTCCTGTTTTTCGATAAACATTATAAGACCCATTTAAATTAATCATACCATCTGTAGTTTCGTAATTAAGCCATGTCTCAGTTATATTTATAATCGAAAATTTTTTAGAACTTAAGAAATGATTTAATTGATTTTGTTTTTTATTACAATTTAAGCTGCGAGCGTTAAAATAAACACATTTCAAAGAATTATTTGAATTATTTTTTGATTCAAAAGAACTAAGTGTGTTCCTTCCCGCTAGGAGTTTAACTGTTTTGACTCTTTTTGCCTAAACCATTTATCGGATTTCTCATCTTTTATAAATTTTATAATAACCATTTTTCCTTTTTCCTGCCTGACAGAAAAACTAGAGTTGAAAATTCCTTCGTCACGCAACTTGCAGGTCATTTCATACGCTTCCATTCGAAGCTTTCTTATTTCATCCGATTTTTTTCGTTCATCAAACGGCATTGAAGTCCGCAGTTTTAAGGAATGATGGCGTATTTCCGGGTTTCTGGCCAGCTCATCCCAACGCCGAAGAAGATTTCGAGCATGCAAAGCCCCTTGCCCGTCGTGGTTTAACATGGTAATTTTTACCAATCGGTTGAAATGGGCTGGGCGTTGCTTGCCTAAACGATCCGCTCCCGCTATATGTGGCCAGATATCATCAAGGCTTAAATCGCGAAATTGCTCTTTAAGACTTGTAAACAAGTCCAAAGGCTTAATGTTTGGCCACCAAAAGATAAGTTCTCCCATGGTAGGGTGCATTCCTGCTAAACGCGGGAACTGGTGTGAGATAGGTAGGCCGCCCTTCCCCCTTAACTGTTAGTTTTCAGTGCAAAGCACCAGCTGAATCAAAAATAAAAAAAAATAAAATTAAATATTTTGATTACGGTAAAGCTAATTGGCCTGCTATAAATGAATATTTAAAATCTATTGATTTTGTAGGACTTTTTCAAAAAAGTTTAACAGCTCAAACGCACTAAGATATATTAGAGTCCAGCATAAATCAGGCTATAAAACTGTTTGTACCTGTAAAAGAAAAAGTTTTTACTAATAAAAACAATTATCCAAAACACATTTTTTAAGTAATAAGTAATAATTTTTATTCGTGTGGTATAAAATACAGTAGTAAGATTATACACTGATGCACGAATTTTAAAATGAGAAAAAAATACAATAAAACAGCAGCATGCATATGTTACATTATATTGTCAATAAACAGGTATGAAATAATAAATTTGTTATTTGGGGTAACAGGTTCAGAACAATTATACTATTTATTTTTATAACACTGAGAAAAAAAAATCATGTTAGTAGCATTTGGTAAATTTTTTAAGAAAGTCATTTTTTAATTTACTTTTAAAGATTTTTAAATTAGGAGGCATTACTGCATTATTACTTAAAGAATTCCAAACAGGACACACGCGACTAGAAAAGAAAAATTTTCAAGCGTCAATTTTGGATGTTGGAACGATAAGCTTTTTTTATGACCCCTGGTATGTAAATTAGTGGAAAACGTAAAAAAATCTGTTTTGTTCACATCTACAAGTTCGTTTATGATTTTAAAACATTGAACCAAGTCATTTCAAATTTTACGCACCTCTAAACTTTTTAATTTTTTTAAAACTTTTTAACGTTTTTCCTGATCCACCTCTAGCATCAAGGAAAATAAACAGTTGTTTATCATTTTGAAGTGCCTGAAGCACCTTTTCGGCCACTATTTTTTGTGATGGGGTAAGCATAATGAGTCGCTGCTGAGCTATTAGTTTGACATCTTCAAAGTCAAATTCTAATTCTTCCTGCATTACAATTGGCAAATGTTGATTGCTATTATTTTGAGTAAGATGATGGACTTCTTCTCTTTTTTCAATAGAAGGGCATGGAAGGTTAAAGTTTTGAAGAGTTTTGTCTCTAAGCAAGATTTTTTTTTCAATGTCTTGTAGGACCATGATTTTTAGCTGATTTTCATTAGCTTAAGGATTTTTTTTTAAAATCGTCCCACCATTTCTCAAAATGATTAAGAAACAATTGTCACAGATTAGATGGTTCACAAAAGAGAACAATTGTTACAAAAAGAGATCTTATTTGAGGACATAATTTTGATATTGCAGCTTCTTGAAAAACTGTGTCCCATTTTTTGTCGTCTTGAAGAAGTCCCAGAAATCTGCATACATCTTTATATGACTGTTGTTTAACATTATTAACAGTCAAGAGGTCTTCAAAACTCCTAGCACCCATGCAGTGCTCATTATGAAGAATCATCCTAAGATAAAATTCATCACCACTTAGGGGGTGAAAAGGGGGGACTCTTCCAATAATTCCTGAATGGCCTCTTCTTTTTTGGTTCCACTGTCCGTTCTTCCAAGTAAAATGCCTTGGATAGTCAACATATTTTATTCTAATGTCTGGATGTCTAGCGTTATTTGCAGAAAATGCTGTAAGTTCAGTGGATTTCGGTTGTTGCATTGCCACTACAGCTTCTTGACCTTCTTCAAAAGTTGTATACTGTTCATTTTCTAAGTGGACGCGCAGAACCTGAACAGCTGGGTACTGTAACGTTATATCAAATTCAAAAAGTCACCCGCAATCTTCACTGGCTCCAATATGATCTTAAGTTTTGGTATTTTTTGACTTCATTGTACTCATTTTGAACCCCAGCCATAGCCCTATCTGATCCTTTAGTAACATATTTAAATAAATATTTGGCAGCCATTGGTGAAACACAGGCTTCCACATTAATATGAGCTTCATATTTTAGTAGTAAATATGGATTGTATGGAACTATGAATCCATTATGAACTGTCCTGTTTCTCACTTCAATAGTTCTGCCTCCATAACCTGGTGCTCTTCTTTTATAAATTGGATAAAAAGCATTGTCATCCCAGTGCGTGATCTCAGAAAACTCTTTAGGGAAGCCTTTTTGACAATTTTTGTTTTCTTGCTTGCACAATTCTGTACAGTTGTGAATCATATGACTTGTAACTAAATGCTGCAAAAGCACCGCTTGATTTTTTGCAGGACCGTCTTCTAAAAGTTCTGGATCAGGAGGTAATTCAGCTGTAATTGCTTGATCAATTTCCTGTGATGTGTGTAACCTATCATCTTCTCTTAAAATGAAAAGTATATGAGCATGCTGAAGACCTTTTTTTGGAAATTCCACAACGTGAATGTTTTCAGCTCCTTGTCCCATTATTTTTCCTTCTATAAGATCTTTCATAAGGTCTTTTAATTTAAGATTAAATACCCTAGCTACAATATCTCGTCTGTCTTGAGGCTTTTTTTGTGAAGCAAAGAATGTTGTATTTTGGGCCAATTGGGAATGCAGGTAAATGTAATGAACAAATCAGGCTTGTGATATTCTCTAGCAATAGCTATTACATTCTGAAAATGTTGATGCATGTATCTTGGACTTCCAGTAAAAGAGGGAGGAAGAATGATTTTTTTGCCTGAAAGTATGTCATCAGGATTGTTTGCTACAGCTAAGTCTTCACAAATCCTTTTGTAGGTTTCACTTCTTAAAAATGACTGATTTTGTTGTATATAAATAATCGGCTGATTTTCTACTTTGGCATACATAACGCAAAGATATTCTTGAAAGAGTTTACGGCCTCGAAAAATGCTATATGCACCAGGTTGTCTATGCTGAATGTGAAATGAGTAGAACTGAAGTGGTGACCATATGGGAAGAGAAACACAAAATGAAGTGGATCGGCTGATCTGTGTGTATCAACCATTTCTTGAATTTTTCCTGTTCTTAATAAAACCACAAAATCTCTTTTTCCTGGTACTTGATCATTCATAAGCACAGAGATTTCTTTCAATCCGGGATTAAACCATCTGTTGTGCTCTCCAGAAGGGCGCTTTCGTTCATCAAGTACTAAGTTCACTTGTTGCGGATTGTCTCAACGTAAAATTTCACAGGCTAGCATAAAATCCTGAATATAAGGATTCCATTGTTGTAAATGCTGCCGCAAAATTTTAATAATTTTTAAAATAATATTTTGTTCAGTTGGAGAGGTTGATGATGGCAAAGTGACGGTTTGAAGTCTAATTTCATGCTCTCTGTCAGCATGTTCAGGATCTAAAACATAAAGCTGTGCAAATTTTCCTGGTAGTTGTTCTTCAGTTGGTTCAAGTCCACCTACTTTGATAGAAACCTTCCCTTGAATAGGGACTGTAGGCTGAAAACCATGATGGCCAGGTGGTGTAGGGTGATTTAGTTTAAGACATGCTATTGCAAGAGAGTTGTTAAGTTGTCTTGTGTATTTAAGAAACGTCTGGGATTCAGGATGGTGTCCTTCCCACAACTGTTTAAGAGGATCTGGATAATCTGGAAACACTGGAAGGGAAAATTTTTCTTGCTTGCAACACATTCCAGCAGGTTCCTTTTTCCACTTAATTGCTTGTCAGTATGTACATAGTATTGAGGTTTTGGTTGGCAAGCCTTCCTCATTAAATAAAGGACCAATGGTGTTGTATGAAACTTGAAAGGCTCCCATTAAAAATTTGTTCTATTTGACGTGCTTTAAAATAGTAAGGTCCTTTGTGTTCTTGTATTAACTTTCGTGCCACAGTAGTGGACTCTCTGTCCCGTTTTTGCCTTTCAAGTCTCCTTTCAGGTGACTCTTGCAACCTTGCATTTGCAGTGGATTCTCTATTTCTTTACTGTCTTTCATTTCTTGCGTTAGGTGACTCTTGCAATCTTGCATTTGCAGTGGAATCCCTATTTTGTTGCTGTCTTTTATTTCTTGTTCTAGGCGACTCTTCTAATCTTGTATTTGGTGTAGAAGTCCTGTTTTTTTGTCGCCTTTGATAAGCAGTATCATGACACTCCTGTCGTTTTGCAGCTGCAGTAGAAGTCTTGTCTTTTTGTCGCCTTTGATAAGCAGTATCAGGAGACTCCTGTCGTCTTGCAGCTGCAGTAGAAGTTCTGTGTTTTTCTCGTCTTTGATAAGCAGTATCAGGAGACTCCTGTATTCTTGCAGCTGCAGTAGACTGTTTGTCTTTTTGTTGTCTTGCATATCGGCTGTTTAGAGATTCTTCTAATCTTGCAGTAGAAGTACTTTGTTTGTTTGCTTCCAGCCTTCTGCTCTTTGAATTTGGAGATTCTTGCTCCCGCCTTTCTTGTTGTTTGGAAACTTTAGTTGTTTTTTTGCTGCAATGACGATCCTCTTGATTTTTTAGACATTTTGTGTGAGGCTTGCAGAATCAGGCCAGCCCACAAAAAATTGCAATATTTAAAAGCAATTTTTATAACACAAAGTAACAGTAAAAGTAATCATGGGTGGTGCGAGAGCGCCATGGGGCGATTTAGCCCCGTGGCGCCGCGCCAACTATTATTAGAGAACGTGGGTAAATTTTAAAGTTCAAAACCTTCTTCTTCTTCTTCTTCTTCTTATTATTATTATTATTATTATTATTATTATTATTATTATTATTATTATTATTATTATTATTATTATTATTATTATTATTATTATTATTATTATTATTATTATTATTATTATTATTATTATTATTATTATTATTATTATTATTATTATTATTATTATTATTATTATTATTATTATTCCAACGCTCCATCTTTAAAAGCGATATTCCTCATTCGTTACTGACTGATCAAAAATAAATATGGGTTAATTAGAAAGAAGAAGGAATTACGCAACTTTCTTAGGAAGCACTTTTTTCATTTAGGTCCTTGTTATCGATTTATTGATCAAAATAAAAATTTGAAAAATACACAAATAAAAAATCCCAACCGCACAATAACAGCCTTTTGGCAACAATAAGGATTGTACAGAGCAGACAACCAACATCCCCTCATAGAAACCGCACAAAAAAAGCAGACGGGTTTTAATTGGTGGCAGAAACGGAACCAGTTCCCAGCGCCATCTGCTTCAACCGCGCGGAAAACGGCAAAAACAACAGAGTTCTTTTTTTAATTCTTGCATTACTGATGACAAAATTAATTCAACGTTTTATTTATTAAAAAATAATAACTAATAGCCTTGAAAAATGCTCTAAGAATAGAGCAGGAAAAAGGGGCGATTTTTCCCCGGGCGTATGTTTAGACAGAAAAGATGTGGACTAGTCTGAGATGGAGATTATGTGGACTATAGAAAGTTTGCATTTGGTTTGGCCAGCTGCTCACTAAATAAAAATTTCTACCATATGATAATGATTTGTTTATACATTGATCTAATCACACAGCACTGTTGCATTTTTTTTTAGTTTCATGAAATGTCAATTGAAAAAATCATTCTCACAGCAATCTTTGACAAGCTCGAAATCGCCACTTTTTCAAATTTATAGTTGTTTCTTACACATACAAATATAACCTTCAAATAATTATAAAATAGATAAAAAAATAAACAAAAATAAATAAAAAATAATAATAAGAAGAAGATAAATTTAAATTACAAAATTTACCCACGTTGTTTAATTATAGTTAGTGCTGTGCAGTTGCGCTCCAGGCAAAGTTTATCTACGTTCTCTAAATATAGTTGGCGCGATGCCGTGCGCCAATGATTGCAATTATGGTTTTTAAAGTAAAAATAATAATAATAATAAGAAGATGATGAACATGAATTACAAAGTTTACTCACGTTCTCTAAGTATAATTGGCGCGGTGCCGTGGGTTAAATTGCAGTGTGGCACCCCGCACCACCGGTAATTACCGGCGCATGGCGCTCCCGCGCCACCGACGCTTATTATTATTTTTTAATAAATAAAACTTTGAATTAATTTTCTCATCAGTAATGCAAGAATTAAAAAAGTACTCTGTTGTTTTTGCCGTTTTCCACGCGGTTGAAGCAGATGGCGCTGGGAACTGGTTCCGTTTCTGCCACCAATTAAAACCCGTCTGCTTTTTTTGTGCGGTTTCTATGAGGGGATGTTGGTTGTCTGCTCTGTACAATCCTTACTATTGCCAAAAGGCTGTTATTGTGCGGTTGGGATTTCTTATTTGTCTATTTTTCAAATTTTTTAATTTGATCAATAAATCGATAACAAGGACCTAAATGAAAAAAGTGCTTCCTAAGAAAGTTGCGTAGTTCCTTCTCCTTTCTAATGAGCCCATGTTTATTTTTGATCAATCAGTAACGAATGAGGAACATCGCTTTTAATGATGGAGCGTTGGAATAATAATAATAATAATAAGAAGAAGAAGGTTCTGAATTTCAAAATTTATCCACGTTCTCTAATAATGTTTGGCGCGGCGCCACGGGGTTAAATCGCCCCGTGGCGCTCCCGCACCACCCATGATAAGCGTCGGTGGCGCGGGAGCGCCACGCGCCGGTATTTATCTGTGCGGGGTGCCACACTGCAATTTAACCCACGGCACCGCGCCAACTATACTTAGAGAACGTGAGTAATTTTTGTAATTCATGTTCATCATCTTATTATTATTATTATTATTTTTACTTTAAAAACTATAATTGCAATCATTGGCGCACGTCATCGCGCCAACTATATTCAGAGAACGTAGATAAACTTTGCCTGGAGCGCAACTGCACCGCACTAACTATAATTAAAAAACGTGGGTAAATTTTGTAATTTAAATTTATCTTCTTCTTCTTATTATTTTTTATTAAAAAAAATATATCTCGGCACCGGAATGATTATAAACATATGTCATTGCGCACTTAAAACTATAGTTTATTAGGCTATTTTTAAATTTAATTTAATTCAAAAAAAGTGGTAGACTAGCCTTGAAAAATGCTCTAAGAATAGAGCAGGAAAAAGGGGCGATTTTTTCCCGGGCGTATGTTTAGACAGAAAAGTTGTGGATTAGTCTGAGATGGAGATTATGTGGACTATAGAAAGTTTGCATTTGGTTTGGCCAGCTGCTCACTAAATAAAAATTTCTACCATATGATAATGATTTGTTTATACATTGATCTAATCACACAGCACTGTTGCATTTTTTTTAGTTTGATGAAATGTCAATTGAAAAAATCATACTCACAGCAATCTTTGACAAGCGCGAAATCGCCACTTTTTCAATTTGAAGGTTATATTTGTATGTGTAAGAAACAACTATAAATTTGAAAAAGTGGCGATTTCGCGCTTGTCAAAGATTGCTGTGAGTATAATTTTTTCAATTGACATTTCATCAAACAAAAAAAATGCAACAGTGCTGTGTGATTAGATCAATGTATAAACAAATCATTATCATACGGTAGAAATTTTTATTTAGTGAGCAGCTGGCCAAACCAAATGCAAATTTTCTATAGTCCACATAATCTCCATCTCAGACTAGTCCACATCTTTTCTGTCTAAACATACGCCCGGGGAAAAATCGCCCCTTTTTCCTGCTCTATTCTTAGAGCATTTTTCAAGGCTATATATTACAGTTCAACATTAAATTTTTACAATAAGGATTTTCCTTTTTATAGAGTAATTATTCATGTGTCCAGTAAGTTCCAGGATATTCCTAACCAATAAGAAGCAGTCGACTTGACGTCTGGAATTCCAGCGCCAAAATTTACAATAGAACATTCTGGAAGGTTCCTGATGTCCCATCTCAGCATCAATGCCAACTCACCACCAGTCCCATCTCAGAACCAATCCCAACTCACCACCAGTCCCATCTCAGCACCAAAGCCAACTCACCACCAGTCCCATTTTAGCACCAATCCCATCTCAGCACCAGTTCCAACTCAGCACCAGTCTCATCTTAGTAACAGCAAGGCCAATCCGTTTCGAAGTTGGGGTGAAGGGTCTTTTATTCTTTGGTGAAATGCGTTGTCCAGCATAAAGATGTCTATATTATTTTTTTATTAATTTTAACTGTTTTAGCATTGAGATGTCCATGTTTTTTTTTCAAAATTTCAACCCATTTATGACATTTCCCAGACTGTGAGTTTTGCATTGATATTTTATTTAGCCAAACCCGTTTTGTAGTTGGAAAAGAGGTTGCCCCTTTGGTAAAAATGCGTTTTCTAGCATAAATATGTTCTTATTATTTATTTTTTGAAAATTTCAACCCTTTTATGACATTTTTTAAAACTTAAGCTTTGCAATGATATCTCATTTAGCCCAATCCTTTTCGTGGTTAAGAAGAAAGTTCGTTATCCCCTTTTAGTGAATAAACGTTTTCCAGCATAAAGATTTCCATGTTCAATTTTCCAAAAACATGATATGCTGGCTTAACATTGGCAAATTACTCTTACCAATAAGTTTGAACCAATTTGAAGATAAAAAATTTTTCATTTTTAAAGTCCATATTTCCCTGTTTTTGTGAAAATGTGTTGTCCAACCAAAAGATGTCCATGCATTTTTTTTAATTTCAACCCCTTTATGACATTCCCCTGTCTGTAAGCTTTGCAATGATATCTCATTTACTCCAATCCTTTTGCTGGTTGGGGAGGAAGGTCGTTCCTCTTTTTAGTGAAAAAACGTTGTCCAGCATTAAGACGTTCATGTTAATCTTACCAAAAAACATGACATTTTGGTTTTACATTGGATAATTGCTCTTATCAATAAGTTCGAGCCAATTCAAAGACAAAAAATTTTTACTTTCCAAAATCCATAGGTTTCCCCTTTTTGTGAAAATGTTTTGTCTAGACTAAAGATGTCCATGCAAATGTTTTTCTAAATTTAAACCTTTTTATGACATTTTCCCGACCGTAAGCTTTGCAATGATATCTCATTTAGCCCAATCCCTTTTGTGGTTGGTGAGCAAACTAGTTCCCTTCTTTAATGAAAAAAACGTTGTCCAGTATAAAGATGTCCATGTTCATTTTTCCAAAAATCATGATATTCTGTCTTTACATTGCCTAATTACTCTTTCCAATAAGTTTTATTATTATTATTATTATTTATTTTGTCAAACGACAGGAACATACAGAAGCAAGTAAATAACCGCACTGAAATTGCATGCTATAATAATAACAATAACAATAATTGCATGTTTGAGTCAATTATGAGTCAAAAAATTTTTTAAGTTCCAAAATCCATAGGGTCCCCCCTTTGGTGAAAACGCGTTGTCCAGTATATGTCCACGTAAGTTGTTTCAAAAGTTGAACCCCCTTGCGACATTCCCTGGGGTATAAGCTTTCCAACGATACCTCATTCACCTTAATCCGTTGGGTGGTTAGGGAGGAGTTAGGGAACACAGACTTACAGACACACACACACACACACACACACACACACACACACACACACACACACACACACACACACACACACACACACACACACACACACACACACACACACACACACACACACACACACACACACAGACATTACGTCTATTTATATATTCACGATTTTACCAAGTCATTGCGGTGTTCACGGGGCCATGCGAAACTTAACACATGGACGGTTAAAAAATAAATAAATTTAAAAAAATTAAAAAACGGGAATTAAAAAAAAAGTTTTTTTAAATAAATTGAAAACAAATATTGCAAAACAAGTTTGTAATTAATGTTTTGCTTATAAAACCAGTCATAGCTCACGAACTTATTAAGCAATTACAAAAGTTAAACTATCATTTTAGTCGTCAAATACTTTAAAATCTAATGGTGTATTTAGTTTTAACTATTTCGAAATTTTTGATTTGATTAATAAGTTAAAACTTTCTAATAATTCACACAATAATTCATCAAAAATTATTTTGATACTACTTTTCTCTAAAGACTATAACAAATAAAATACCTAATAGTTAAATTGTAAAATTTAATTTATGATTTCTAAAGTTACGATTAATTTTATATAGTGCTAAAGTTAAAATCAACAAAAAACAACAAGATTCTTTTATTTCAGTTTGTACATTTAAAGTTTTTTTGGTTAATTGGCAGTTAAGTTTTAACTCTGGATTTTTTAGACAATTTGAAGAGTAATTTTTTTGTGAGAAGTGTCAAATTTTGACTTTGAGTGCTAAGTTTTATTTATATATTTTAAAGTTAACTCTGAGCAACTTCAGCACTAAACCACAAATTTCATGAGCTAAAACAAAAAAATCTTGCTCTGAGATTGTATAAAACAGCAAAATTCAAAATTTAAGTGTTAAATTTATTATTATATTAATAATATAATTTTAACAATAAAAAATTAGGTTATTATTTGGTCGACTTTAACATTAGCGCTATATACAAATAGTCATAACTCTTTAAACAATCAATTAATTTTTAAGGTTTAAGTATCATTTTATTCGTAATATTCTTTAAAAAACAATAAAATCAAAATAATTTTTGATGAACTATTATTGTGTAAATTATTAGAGAGTTTTAACTTATTAATCAAATAAAAAATCTCGGAATAGTTAAAACTAAATACAGCATTAAATATTACAGTTTTTGAAGAGTTCAATGATAGTTTACTTTTTACAATTGCTTTATGGGTTCGTGAGTTATGGCTAGTTTTATAAGCAAAACATTAATTACAAACTTGTTTTGCAGTATTTGTTTTAAATTTATTTAAAAAATTTTTTTCTAAATTCCCTTTTTTTAGTTTTTTTTTAAATTCATTTATTTTTTAACCGTCCATGTGGTGAGTTTCGCATGGCCCCTTGAACACCGCAATGACTTGGTAAAATCGTGAATAGATAAATATTTTATTATTATTATTATTATTAATGATCAGATAACAGAATTAATATCATACTAAGCATAGTTTATGCATAGTTTAATTCTTCTGTTTTCATCATTTCATTGTGTTTTTTTTCTCTTTTTCTATTTTTTTTTCTTTTTTTTTCATCAACAACATCAAATCTGCGACTTAATTGCCGCCAATATGAATCACAATTGTAACTAATTATCAATGAACATAGCTATCTGATATGACTTTAAAGGCTCAAAAAGAGCACTTATTTAAGTCAGTTTTAAAACTTTTCTTGAATGCATCCAAAGAATCGACAGTTACTT
>JASAMX010013424.1:0-15103 GCA_030248175.1 Microlaimidae sp. YZB2_3 | reverse complement strand
AAATAAAATCGAAAGCATAGTTCAAAATTTAAAAAAATTCTTGAATTGTCCTTTAATTAAATACAGCTTTTCCGCGCGAAGTCAAATTTCTGTAGCGTTGATGTGAAAATTTACCAATTGAATTTCGGATAAAAAAATAAGTTTTGTATTAGGATTATAATTAATAAAAGTTTTTATTATTCTTCTTAAATAACCACTGGAGAAAGACGAAAAACAGACCGTACGTGAAATTGATTTTATTACTGAATAGTTGCGCAATTTTTTCCTCGTATATTTTATTTTACCAATATTATGATTTCAATAATTCTTGATTGTTTTAATGTTAATGCGTTTGGATATTTTTTTACAAATTTCGATAGCCTATTAAACACCGTAATGTAATTAAAACATTTGCAATCGAATTTTATATGGGCGACACAATATTAGCAGAGCAGAATATTTTATCGTCCACATTCCTACTGCTGTAGAGTCGACTAACTGTTTTTATACATTAAGTATGCAATAAACATAAGCGTCACGATAATGGATAATTATCGTATCTCCTACTTAACTTTTGAGTATGCAGATCAACCGATCGAAAGCGCGCGAAATTTTGATCGGTTGAATCTGGATACTACGAAAGATAAATAGAAGATACGGTAATTATCTATTATGGTGACTCTTATGTATATTGCATATTTCATGTATAAAACGAGTTCCAGTGCAAGGTGCCTATAATGACAAAGATGTCGATAATGATAATTTGAGTGTCACAGTTTTAGACAATGTGTTTTTAAAATATTATAGTTTTCGTGGGCGTGAAAGAGTTATGAAGCAGGTAAAACAATAATCCTTTTAAAGTGCTTAAACTATTGCGTCCGCGTGAATGTGTTTTGATTTTTTTTAACTTCAGTGTAAAGTGAACTGATGGGGCAAATAAAATCTAGCTAACCGGCGATATTCGCAGTATTGATTCGACTATTTAACAAAAAACATTCAAAATTGTTTACTAAAGCGGATTAATAACGAAGATTAAAAACTGTATTTTAATAATTATTTATCAAATTACTAAATTTGTAACCTAAATGCAAGTTTTTTAAGGGATAAAGTTTGTGAATTTTTGTATATTTTGGGAAAAGGTGGAATTAAAAAAAAATTCTGCGTTGTTATTTGTTTTTTTTAAAACGTCATTACTGCATAAGTTTAATTGGTACCTTCATGTCTGCATTCTAATTTTCGCGTCAGCCAGATATATTCAACCATAAACAGCTAAATTTTATTATGTGAGATTGAAGCGCTTTTTGCATCGAATGTGAGTGAAAGAAGTTTATGTTTTATTAAATATTTCGGCAAATATAAATAATCTAGCGAGCTGTGAAGCAAATAACAATATCAATATCAAAAACCAAAATCCTAAGCTATAAGCATAAGAATATATTAAAAATTTTGAAATAATCCAAGTTGCACTTTTATTATAAAACTTGGACAAAGGCACGTTACGCTTATATACAATTTGAAATCGTCCTTTTACCGTTCTCGTTGTATTTTAATAAATAATTTTCACTTGTTTTTTTTTTCATTTAACAATTTATAAATAATCAACATTCAATAAACAACTTACAACATACTCATAAACTATCGAAAAATCATTGAAAAATACGTTTATGACAAAAGTATCCAAGAATACAAACAGATTTTCAAGATTTTCTTCACCTGTCGTTCTAAATTTATTATTTTATTATTTCATTGGATACACAAGCCTAACATTGAATATGACATAATATAAAGTATACATAAATTTATAGCACAATTGTATTTAACAAAACTAAATTTTCACAAAAGTTGGCCACAATCGTTTCCATTTGATCTGTGAATCTCACGCAATACGGTAACTTTATAATAAATTTGCACACGGCGTCGTGTAATTTGCAGACATTTGTGGCGCTAAGCTGACTAGCCGTTCTTCAGCATGATGTTTAGTTTAGTAATACTACGTTCAGTTTCCAACCAAAAAATTAAAGAGATTCAACAGTTGCAAACGCACCCTCTAAATTTTAATCTCATTTACGTAAGATTCAAGGATTGCGGTTATTTTACTTTTACAATACAATGCCTATCAAAGCGAACTTCCTTAAGCTTATGTCTTATAAGCACCATTTTTAAATATACTAATTTCATTTTGATTAAATTCTAGATGTAAAGACTAAATTTCAATTAATAAAAGTGGTGCGTAAAACGAACTTAAATTATCGTCCAGCTCAGTAATCATATACTTATTATGAAAAGCAATCAAATGTCGACCACTATACAGACAAGATTTAATGGATTTTGCTAAAACTAATGATGTTCTCTGGAGCGGAGCTCCACTTTTAGGAGCTCCGGAGCAACATTTGTATTAATTTTATAAAATTTGAAAAACCGATGCCATAGATTGTTTTGTCAATTTTTTTGTAAATTAATTTATTTTCAAAATTTCGGAGCTCCGTTTGTATTAATTTTTAAAAATTTTAAAAAAACAATGCCATAGATTGTTTTGTCAATTTTTTTGTAAATTAATTTATTTTCAAAATTTCGGAGCTCCGTTTGTATTAGTTTTTTAAAAAATTTAAAACAATGCTATAGATTGTTTTGACAATTTTTTTTGGAAAATAATTTTATTTTCAAAATTTCGGAGCTCCGTTTGTATTAGTTTTATAAAAATTAAAAAAAAAAAACAATGCCATAGATTGTTTTGTCATTTTTTTGGAAAATAAATTATTTTAATTTCGGAGCTCCGTTTGATAGTTTTAAAAAATTAAAAAAAAACAATGCCATAGATTGTTTTGACAATTTTTTTGGAAAATAATTTATTTTCAAAATTTCGGAGCTCCGTTTGTATTAGTTTTATAAAAATTAAAAAAAAACAATGCCATAGATTGTTTTGTCAATTTTTTTGGAAAATAATTTATTTTCAAAATTTCGGAGCTCCGTTTGTATTAGTTTTATAAAAATTAAAAAAAAACAATGCCATAGATTGTTTTGTCAATTTTTTTGGAAAATAATTTATTTTCAAAATTTCGGAGCTCCGTTTGTATTAGTTTTATAAAAATTAAAAAAAAACAATGCCATAGATTGTTTTGTCAATTTTTTTGGAAAATAATTTATT
Organism: Microlaimidae sp. YZB2_3; assembly: GCA_030248175.1. Classification (NCBI taxonomy): domain Eukaryota; kingdom Metazoa; phylum Nematoda; class Chromadorea; order Desmodorida; family Microlaimidae; species Microlaimidae sp. YZB2_3. Next base: position 11,979 of record JASAMX010013424.1, on the reverse strand, counting down.
TTCAAAATTTCGGAGCTCCGTTTGTATTAGTTTTATAAAAATTAAAAAAAAAAAATGCAATAGATTGTTTGGTAAATTTTTTTGGAAAATAATTTATTTTGAAAATTTGTGAGCTCCGTTTGTATTATTTTTATAAAAAATAAAAAAAAAACAATGCCATAGATTGTTTTGTCAATTTTTTTGGAAAATAATTTATTTTCAAAATTTCGGAGCTCCGTTTGTATTAGTTTTATAAAAATTAAAAAAAAAACAATGCCATAGATTGTTTTGTCAATTTTTTTTTGTAAACTAATTGTTTTTCAAAATTTCGGAGCTCCGTTTGTATTAGTTTTATAAAAATTAAAAAAAAACAATGCCATAGATTGTTTTGTCAATTTTTTTGGAAAATAATTTATTTTCAAAATTTCGGAGCTCCGTTTGTATTAGTGGAGAAAAATTAAAAAAAAACAATGTCATAGATTGTTTTGTCAATTTTTTTGGAAAATAATTTATTTTCAAAATTTCGGAGCTCCGTTTGTATTAGTTTTATAAAAATTAAAAAAAAACAATGCCATAGATTGTTTTGTCAATTTTTTTTGGAAAATAATTTATTTTCAAAATTTCGGAGCTCCGTTTGTAAAATTGAGTTTTATAAAAATTAAAAAAAAAACAATGCCATAGATTGTTTTGTCAATTTTTTTGGAAAATAATTTATTTTCAAAATTTCGGAGCTCCGTTTGTATTAGTTTTATAAAAATTAAAAAAAAAAACAATGCCATAGATTGTTTTGTCAATTTTTTTGGAAAATAATTTATTTTCAAAATTTCGGAGCTCCGTTTGTATTAATTTTATAAAAAGTTTAAAAAAACCGATGCCATAGATTCTTTTGTCAATTTTTTTGTAAATTAATTTATTTTCAAAATTTCGGAGCTCCGTTTGTATTAATTTTTAAAAATTTTAAAAAAACAATGCCATAGATTGTTTTGCCATTTTTTTTTGAAAATAATTTATTTTCAAAATTTATTTAAAACGATAAAAATAACCTTGCATATATGCAGAATAAATTTAAAATCACTCATTTAAGGGGCTGAGCTTCGAAGCTCCGGAGGGAGCTCTGTTTTCAATGGCCGGAGCTCCGGAACATGATATTTTAGGGCAGGAACACCAATAACCAAAACAATATCAACCCGTCACCGTAGAGCGGTAACGCGCGTGTCAGAGCACTTACTTTGGCTACGTCAATTTTATGCTTTTTTCATTGCTTTTGTTTATTATATTCAACAGATCAACGATCGATATAGAAAAAAATACTAGTATTATTTTGTCAGTTTTATGTCTTTAAAAATTAAGAAGTCTCGCTTCACCTCTATCTAAGTATCGGCTTTTTTCTATTTACTGAACTCAAATTCATATACTGCATAAATTTGCAGATTCGTAATATAAAGATAAATTCTATCAGGGTGAAAATAGATAAGTGGTAAATGTAACCACTCGTTCTTTGAGAAAATATCACGTGCAGAAAAACACATGACGCAACTAGATCATAATTGGTTAATCACATAATCAACATAACCGCTGAAAACTTTTTTTTCAATTTTTCTTGCTGAGGATTTATTGTTTATTTCTTCCTGGCGGCGAGCGGTTACGCCATTATTTTCAGCCTGGAAGACTTTAGCTATGGTATGTAAATGATTGACAACTCGACTACTAAAACAGTAATACTCCAAATCAATAGATTTATAGTTTTATCAAGGTAAATAAGAATGTACTGTTACGGAAATTTCAGTTAAGACTGTAGATAAATATAAGGACCTGGAGATTATTGACTCTTGAGTCCTTTTTTTTCGTGGTTTTTATTTGCATTTAAAATCCCTCTACACAAAAACCGACCGCAATATTCCCAGCGGTACCCCCCCCCGTCACCGTAATATCCGCCACAACAAAACTAGTCAACTACTGCTCAACCGCCGCTAAACCCCCATACGTTACTCTGAAACAATGAGTCACAATTTTTTTCTTCTTCTTTTTTATTGTCTAACAATATTACTACTGGTATTGTTTGAATAAAAAGGCTGGTTCATACTTATGTAAAAACGTCCTTTGGACTTTGTCCAATAGACGTTTTTACATAAGTATGAACCAGCCAGGGGCGTAGCCAGGATTTCGGAAAGGGGGGTTGTACTCCATACAAATTTTTCGAAAGAGGAAGTTGTAGGGGGTTGTACTCCAAATTTTCAAAATACTGTAAAAAAGACATTAAAAAGGGTAAAAAATTTTTTGCGCTTCGCGCTAAGTGATTCTTTTTGCTGTTATTTGCATTGTTTTTTAAGTTAAACTTGAAAAATTTTAGGTTTAAAAAGGTATAACATTAAAAATCGTGCGACAGCACGAAAAAATTTTCAAAAATTGTCTTTGAAATTCATTAGAAACATCACTTAAAAGTTGTAAAAAGGTATATAAATGTCGAGCGCTGAGCGGAGCGAAGCGCGAGAAAAATTTTTTAAATTGTTCTCTTAGGACCCCCAAATTTTTACCTCCGCCAGCCCAAAAGGGGGGTTACAACCATACATGGGCACGGGGGGGTTAACCCCCCAAATTTTGAGAAGGGGGGTTTAACCCCCCCACTCAGAAGTGAGGGGGGGAGAAAAAGTTGACCCCTCAATTTTGGAAAAATTAAGAAAAAAATGTCTTTAAAATGACTTCTAACTCTCTCCAAAGTTAAGTTTTGAGGTCCAAATGAATGTTTTAAGCAATAAAAAGCTTAAAAATGCAATAAAAAAGGCTTTTTGACCTAAAATTAGCGTTTTTTACCTATTTTTCCTTCAAAATCCAAAAACGATATTATGGGTAAAATGCACTCCAAAAAAACGATATCGGTATTTTGCGTTTCTCGGATTTTAATCCCCCCCTAATTTGATAATTTGAAGTTTAACCCCCCCCCCCACTCTGGACCAACTTGCCCATGTATGGTTACAACCCCCATAACCCCCCTGGCTACGCCCTTGGAACCAGCCTTAAAAGATTCAATTCAATCATTATTAAATTAATGTTATTTTGACTCATTACGTTTATTTTATTTGTGTCTTAGATGATAAAAGGAGTCACAGTTACGAGTATTTTATGACGATTCCGACACATTTTGTCATGGTAATCTTAATCATGTCGGCTGCGAACGCGCCCGACTAAGTGGCCATTTACAGTATAGGAGGGGGGGTTAGAGGAGCATAACATAGTGTGCTGATGGTACCTCCGCCCTCCTATTTCTTTTGGTGAGGGACCCAAGAGGGGGGGGAATTTTTCCCCCTCCTTTCCTTCTCGGGTGCAGGTCCACCCTCCAAAGCGCGCGAAATTTCACGTATTATCTGCATACCATGAAGGGTGAGTAGGGGACGGTAATTATCCATTATGGTGACAACTATGTATATTGCATACTTCATGTATAAACTCAGTTTCAGTGCAAGGTGCCTATATAACAATCCTAAAAGATTAGCACGCTAAAAAAAATCAATAAATCGACCGTCATTCGTATCATTTGGGCGGCGGCGGGTTCGGTGCCGGGGCGGATTTGGAATCGTAGGTGTTCAACTTCTTCTTCCTATCCGCCAGCATCTTTTCGCACAGGTCCCAGCACTTCCGGGCGCTCTCCTCGTTGCCGGTGTGACCGCCGGACTGTTGCTCCTGCATCTTGCTGAGGTACACGCCGCCCCTTTCCGCGTAGTCTTCGTCCACGGTCAACACCGCTATCGGGGCCGCACCTCGTTCCTAGAAAATATAGTAATAAATCATAAAAATATAATATATTTCTAAACATTTTAGTCCGCGTAGTCTTCGTCCACAGCTAGAACGGCTCCACAGCTAGAACGGCGATTGGGGCCGCACCTCGTTCCTAGAAAATATAGCAATAAATCATAAAAAAATAATATATTTCTAAACATTTCAGTCCGCGTAGTCTTCGTCCACGGCCAACACCGCTATCGGGGCCGCACCTCGTTCCTAGAAAATATAGTAATAAATCATAAAAATATAATATATTTCTAAACATTTTAGTCCGCGTAGTCTTCGTCCACAGCTAGAACGGCGATTGGGGCCTGTGGTTTTTGTGGTGTTTTGGGCTTGGGGGTGTTTGTATGTTATTTTTTATTTTTTTTTTTGTGTTTGTGGACAGCTATGGGGCCGCACCTCGTTCCTAGAAAATATAGTAATAAATCATAAAAATATATTTCTAAACACTTCAGTCCGCGTAGTCTTCGTCCACGGCCAACACCGCGATAGGGGCCGCACCTCGTTCCTAGAAAATATAGTAATAAATCATAAAATACTCAACTATAGGCAGACCTGTGCACTGCCCCTCGTGGTTTACTTGGGGGGGGCAGTGGCGTGCCCAGGATTTCATTTAGGAGCGGTATGGGGGAGTACATGTAGCCTAGAGGAATCTATGGGGGGCGCCAATTCCCCAGAAATGGGGGGTCTGGGGGGGCGAGAGCCCCCCAGCGGGGTCAGAGGAGCAGAGTCCCTTGTCAGGGGGGTCAGGGGGGCGGAGTGCCCCCGGGGAGGGTTTTTTTAATTTAAGGCGCTAAAATACACTAGAAATTTTAATTCCAGATCATAATTATAACAAAATTTAAGGTTTTTTTATTCCTATCCATTTAAAACATGTGTTTAAAACCTTAATAAAAGGTTAATAATGTTTATAGTAGTTTTATTTAACATGTATGCCTTAATTATTGAGCGGCAAACTCAAATTTGAAATTGAAAAACTGAGATAAATTGCCAATAAACTACCCGCGAAGCGGGGAAAATTTGGTTTTTTTGACTATCAATATGCTTTTGGAAGGCATCAGGAAAGTTTTTGTATTAATATTTTAAAAAAAAATTTCTCTCCCAAAATTCAAAAAACGTAAGGGTCCCCCCTTACGAAAAAATCCGGCTTCGCCGAATTTCGGGGGGGGGGGGGGGGCCGCCCCCCGCCCCCTGCGACACGCCCGCTATTGGGGGGCAATTTTTTTTAAACGGAGGGACAATAAAACGGGGTGGGGGTAAGCAGGGGAGAAAGGAAAAAAAACGAGAAAAAAAGGCAGGAAAAAAGAGAAACCAACAAGGAAGAAGGAAAAAAAGAACGAAAAAAAAGCGAAATTTAAGTAAAAATAGGTCTAAAATGGCTTAAAATGCTTTGAAATAGGCAAAAACTGCAAAAATTTTTGCGATGATGGCGTCATAATAGGTCAAAAATGGCACCATAATTTTTGGGTACTTTTTCATTTTCATAATATTTGGGAAATGGGGCATTGAAACAGGAGGGGGTCGGGTCACAACCAATAATATTCCGGAGGGGCATTTCCAGACCGTGCACAGGTCTGTATAGTGTAAGGGTTGTTGACTTAAATTCGGCCAGCCTTAATTTGGCAACCGGATTTTTTGCTATGAGCAAAGTTATGAAATAAACTATCAGACCTGTGCACTGCCCCTCCCCCGGGGTTTTATTGGGGGCAATTCAAAACGGGGGGCAACTTTTTTGAAACTGGGGGCTGCAATAAAACGAATTGGGGGGCAAGCAGAGGGTTAAAATCCGAGAAGAGAAAAATACCAATATAGTTATTTTTCTGAAATGGTTACCCATATGGTTTTTCGATTATGAAGGGACAAAAAAAACGAAAATAAGGTAAACATAGGTCTAAAATGCCTTAAAATGCATTGAAAGAGGCAAAAACTGCAAAAATTTTTGCGATGACCTCAAAACTTAGTTTTGGTTGCAGTTAGCAGTCATTTTAAAGACATTTTTTTCTTCATTTTTCCACAATTGGGGGGGGGAGGCATTGAACCCCCCCCCACTTCTGAGTGGGGGAAGGGGTTGGGTCACAACCCCACTTCTAATAATTCCGGAGGGGCGTGGGGTGTCCCCCCAGACCCCCCCGTGCCCATGTATGGTGTAAGGGTTGTTGACTTAAATTCGGCCAGCCCTAATTTGGCAACCGGATTTTTTGCTATGAGCAAAGTTATGAAATAAACTATCAGACCTGTGCACTGCCCCTCCCCCGGGGTTTTATTGGGGGGGCAATTCCAAAACGGGGGGCAACTTTTTTGAAACGGGGGGGGGGCAAGCAGAGAGGAAAGAAAAAAAAAAGAAAAAAAGGAGAAAAAAAGAGAAAAAAAGAAGGGAAAAGGGAAAAAAGGACAAAAAAAGCGAAAATAAGGTAAAAATAGGTCTAAAATTGCTTAAAATATACATTGAAATAGGCTAAAAACTGCAAAAAATTTGCGATGATGGCGTCATCATAGGTTAACAATGGCGTCATAATTTTAGGGTACTTTTTCATTTTTTAGCGGGGGTGGGTGTAATAAAACGGGGAGGGGGGCAAATCCTCCAATAAAACGGGGGGCATTTCAAGACTGTGCACAGGTCTGAACTATCAATGGCTAGATAGATTACATGATAATCTATCTAGCCATACGCGGTTTATTTCATATTTTTGCGCATGGCAAAAATAACCGGCGGTGGCCGAAATTAAGCCTGGCCGAATTTAGGTCAATTATTTCACAATTTTGCTTTAAGATAAAAATAAAACGCGGCTTACAGCAGATATGACTCCGGGCATATACTTGAAAAAAGTATTGGAAACCCAACTGGCTCTCCCTATGTTGGTCTTCACTACACCGGGGTGGAATGCGTTGGCGACAATTTTGTCATCTTTGTGCCGTTTAGAATATTCCTTACAGTACAGCACCTAAAAGTACACGTACACGGTGTAATGAATTTTATTTCTTATAAAAAAGGAGTAATATTATCTATCAGATTGTAAACTATTTAAAATTAGTTACGATACAAAATGAAATCCGATAAAATATAAATTAAAAAAAAACAACTATACAAATTCAATTTCTAATATTCAGACTCACCTGCATAGCTTTTGTATTACAATAGCACTTCATGTACCAGGGGATTTTGGCAGGATCGCTAGGGGAAAAGACTTCTTCTGTAATTCTATCTGGAGCTACATCGCCGTATCTAAATAACCGGTTATAATAATAATTAATAGTTAGGGTAACTAACTTCCTTAAACTCGGCCAGGCCTTAATTTCGGCCACCGGCTGTTATTTTGATAAGCGCATAGTTTTAAAATGAATTGCGTCTGACCCAAGCATTTTAACGTAAGCGGGTGTACCCACTTACGTTAAAAACCTTGAGAAAGAAGCAGGCTGATGATTCGAAACGTCGGAATAAAGATTTTATTAGCTACCTAGCTTACGATTGATTCATTCGGGTTAAACCCAATATACCCAATGTTAATGTGTCAACAACTAGTGGTTTTCCTAACTTCAATATCGTCAAATATCAAGCTTTGGAGCTCCAACCCTTTAAGCGAAAATGGGTTCCGGAGGGGCTTCATCCTTTAAATTATTAAGACTTAACCCCCTGAAATACATTTTTAATTTTTTAGCCGCAATTTTAGACTTATTTTAACGTTTTTAATAATTTTTGAAAAAAAATTATCAAGTTTACAAATTTTTTTTCCAATTTATTATTAATATTCATTAATATTTTATATTACTCCATAATTATTCAAAAATATAACAGAGCTTCGGAGCTGCCGAGAACACCACTAGTGTATTAATAATTGCCTTGAACATTAATAAGTTTAGTAATATATTGGTGCGAACGTTGCTCTATTAAAATGAAAACAATAGCAAAAAAGAGGGAGTTCTGAATAATATAATATGAAGAAAATTTTTATGCTCCTACTGAAAAAATACATTAATAGACTATGTCTATTTACACAATAAACAATATCGTTATAAGAAATTTTAGCATAAAGGTGCGGTGCGGAGTCAAATTTTTTGTCTTCAATTTTGATGATTTTTTGTGAAAACCTTACCCCTGCCCCCAATAGCCCACAAATTTTTTTTTCAACAAAATATCTGCAGTGGTTTAGGAGTAATGACCCCCCAAAAATGGCGTTTTTCGACAATTATGTACGTGATAGATTGCTTGCTCAATGGCTATAACGATTTACGTTACAAATTATGCACTCAAAGAAAGCGGCTACTTTCTACTTTATTTCGATACCTTGATCGTTAAGATTGGTGCAATATATGTCGAAATATTGTGCTTCCCGTACAAAAAACCGGCAACTTTTTCGTTAAAACCACCAAACAAACGACGGCAGTGATTTCGTAAAGTTTGCCGAACCTTTCTTTCCTTCACTTCATGTTTTTAGCGAAAAAATCGAGGGTTTTTTGTACGAAAAACAAAATATCTCTACAAATACTGCACCAATCTTAACGATAAAGGTACCAAATTAAAATAGAAAGTAGTCAGTCGCTTTCTTTAAATATATATATAATTTGCAACTTAAATCGTTATACTTATTGAGCAATTTCTCACGTACCAAATTGTCAAAAAAAACGCTATTTTTGTGGGGTCATAACTCCTGAACCACCGGAGATATTTTGTTGAAAAAATTTTTGTGGACTATTGCGGGCAGGGGTAAATTTTTGTCATAAAATTATTAAAATTGAAGACAAAAAGTTTGACTCCGCACCGCACCTTTAACCGTTAAAGTTTCACTAAAGTTTTAGTAAAAATTTTTGATTTTGAAAGTTTACCTAAGTTGCTTTATTCCCATTCTACTGATTGCGCCTATCAAGGTTTTATGAAGATGTGGTGAAAACAAAGATATAAAATACGTGCGCAAGAGATTTATTTGTTAAGCAACGTCATTTTTCAGGCACACACAGTTCCTTTTATTCTGCATCACACGCACGTCATGCTAGGGCGAAGTCTTCGTTTCACCACGGTGAGCTGGGTAAAACGAATCACGCGAACGTTTTTTAAGATCATTTGCTGAGTTCAGTTCACTACTTTTTAAGCCTTATGTAATGTCGTTATAGGTATGCTCTTTATAAAGAATAGTTTAATCGAAAATTTTAACTGAGTAACTTGTTTTATAAAAATTTAACCTGATTAAACTATTACATAGTTCACTCCCAAGCATAGATGAACACGGTCAAAAAGCTAGGGGGGGGTGTTTACCCCGGGTAAATGAAATTTCAAAACCTAGGGGGGACCTAGGGGGGGTCGAACCCCCCCCCCCCCTTAGCTTTCTAGGGGGGGTCGACCCGGGGTGGAAGATTTTGAAACCTAGCGTGGGGTCAGGTGGGGTCCGGTGTCCAAAGCAAAACATTTTTAAACCATAATAACTTTAATAATTGTTCTTTTTATAGGATAATACTTCATTTTATTGAATAAAAAGCGATATATTTAGGTATAAAAAAGGTGTAAAAGCATGAATTTGTGTTAAAAATTCACGTTTTTGGAAGGAAATTTAGTATAAAAAAAGTAGTTAAAATTTTCTCAAATGAGGAGGGGGGGGTCAGATTTCAAAATCTAGAGGGGGGTCAGGGGTAAAAAATTCGAAAATTTGGGGGGGAGGGGGGCCCCCTGGATTTTTTTCTAGGGGGGGGGGGCCCAAAATTTCGAGGCTAGGGGGGGTGGACCCCACTCTACCCCCCCCCCCTTGTTCATCTATCCTCCCAAGAGAGAACGACTAAGTAAGACCACAATAACAGTAAACAGTTAATGTAAAAACCGTACTTGTGTCCTAATGCCGAGGTGTGTATAACCCTGGAGGGAGCTGATTGTATTAAAATCGGCGTCAAAAGCTGCTGAAGATAGAACTGCGATAGGAAGTTGATTTGAAACGTCGACTCGAACCCGTCATTCGTGTATGGATTAGGTGGACCGGCCACTCCTGCGTTGCAAACCAACACATTTAATGGCCTAAAACATTTTATTTTGTCGATATTGTGGAGTAGTGGCAGAACACGCAGGTATCGCACACTGAAGGTCTCTAGATAGAGTCCTGACCTGACTGAGACAAGATAGATTGAAACCATAGGTGTTTTGGGGGGAGGACAGAGAGGGCCACCCCCCTCCTAGAGCCAAAATTTTGGACCCCCCCTAGAAAAAATCCAGGGCCCCCCCTCTCCCCCCAAAGCTCGAAAGCGGTCCGGCCTGACCCCCCCCTAGTGAGGCTGACACCTCTCCCCCTCCCGACCGATTTGGAAGTATATTTTTTTATTTACTGCCAAAAACACGGCTTTTTAGTTAAAAAACAGTGTTTAAATAAACTTTTTGGGCCTAAATAGGTGGTTTTAGTAAATAAAATTCAATATTAAACCTAAAAACAGTTAAATTATTGAGTTAAAAAAATTTTGTTTAAAAATTAAACCCCCCTGACCCCCCCAAATTTGAAATCTCGAACCCGAGGTCGACCCCCCTAAAAAGCCAGGGGGTCCGGACCCCCCCTGGACCCCCCCTAAAAAATTTTGGCCTTCCACCAGGGGGTGGACCCTCCCTAGCGGACCCGACCAAAAACACCTATGATTGAAACAATGTTAATATTTATTAATATTGCTATAATGTAGTATTTGATTGCACAGTTAGAGCTGAATAACCTAGGCCTTGCGTATCCTGTTAGATGCGGAACTTTTTTAAGAAATCCATAAATTGTTTTCCTACTTACTGCCGTTTTTAAAACCCGCTCAAAAGTAATTAAGACCAAAAATGTTTTTAGGTGAGCATATTTCGCTAACGGTGCGGTTGATTCTTGATCGACTGGTTGATATTGATAGGTATGTCAATGTATAGCTAAAATTAAATTTGAAATAGTAATAGAATTTTTGTAAAAATTACCCGTACGTTACGGAGATATGCTCACCTTAAAACCATACATGGGCACGGGGGGAGGGGGTTAATCCTCCCAAATTCTGAGATTGGGGGTTTAACCCCCCACCACTTAGAAGTGAGGGGGGAAAAAGGTTAACCCCCAATTTTGAAAAAATGAAGAAAAAAAGTTTTTAAAATAACTTCTAATTGCCTCCAAACTTAAGTTTTGAGATCAAAATAAATGTGTAAGCAATAAAAAGCTTAAAAATGTAATAAAAATAGTTTTTTAACCTAAAATTAGCTTTTTTACCTATTATTTCCTTCAAAATCTAAAAACGATATGGGTAAAATGCACTCCAGAAAAAAAACGATATGGGTAAAATGCGTTTCTCGGATTTTAATCCCCTATCGCGTAATTTGGGGTTTAACCCCTCCCCCGATCCGGACAAACTTGCCTTATGTATGCTTAAAACTTTCACTATATTGTATGGATTCGGAAGACCAATCATTTTGGCAATGCAAACCAAAACATTTAATGGCCTTGAAAAATCGACATTGTTTTGTGGTTACTCTGTCTTTTTTAAACTCTATCCAAAAGTGATTAAGATTAGAAAAAATTTCAAGTGAGCATATCTGGCTAACGAACTGTTCGAATGCTTCACACGAAAATTATATTAATGATGATGATGGTGGAAATGCTGCTGCCTTTGCCATGCTCAAGCAGTATTTCATATGAAGGAGGCGGTTTGGGGGGGGGAGAGGAAAACTTTTAACCCAAGGTATGGGGGGTCCGGGGCAGAATAACCCCGGAGAGCATATCTTAAGTTTACGGCACCAAAACACACTAGTAAATTTACTTTCAGCAGCTAATTCTAACGAAATTTAAGGTATTGTAACCCTTTAAATTTAAATTATGTGTTTAAGAAATTAATAAAAGTTTTCATTTGGAGTAGTTTTATTTTACATGTATTATGCCTTCACTGATAAACTAAACTAAAACTGCATAACTAATTGAAATTGAAAAACTAAAGCTAAAGTCTTCCAGGCTGAAATTAAGGGCGTAACCGCTCTCCACCAGGAAGAAATAAACAATAAACCCGTGAGCGAAGAAATTAAAAAAAACTTTTCAGCGGCTATGTAACCAATTACCATTTAGTTGCGTCATGTGTTTCTCTGCACGTGATATTTTCTTAAAAAACGAGTGGTTACTTTACCACTCATCTATTTTCACCCTGATAGAATTTATCTTTAGGATATATTATCAAATTAAACTTCTCACGCAGCGGATAAAATTTGGTTTTTCGACTATAATATATATAATATCCCCAAATTCTATG
>JASAMX010013423.1:0-17427 GCA_030248175.1 Microlaimidae sp. YZB2_3 | reverse complement strand
GTAAATATCAATGTCAATGGGGTTTACCCGCCCAACCCAGCACTTACCACGATATAAAGTACCAATGCCTCAAAAAGTTGTGAAAGTAAATTAAAATACAGTAAAAGTATCAGGTTATTTCCTTTGGTGGAATCAGTAAAAGTATCAGGTTATTTCCTTTCCTTTCATAAGAATTACGTAGTAAAAACCTGTGCAGGATGGAGTAATCCAACTCCCAATTGACTAGGTTTGTACTAGGAATAAACCTATATAGAAATTTTTCAAAGATTATTGAAATGCAGTAAAAAAAACACAGGTTATTTTCTTGGCGGATGAATGTGTCAGATATAAAACATCAAAGATAGGCAAGGGTTGGTGTGGAATTATACCACTCCATAACTTTTTACCGTCTTGTTTACCCTTTAAGTTGATAATTTTGGGCTTTGTAACCGGTTTTTTGTGTTTTTGACTCTTGTTTTTGTTTTTTTAAAACCTTAAAGGTGGCGGAAATTAAGGCGGATTTCGTTTTTGTTATTTTTAGGTTAAAAATATTAAAAAAACTCAATAGAGTGGAATAAAATTTTTACCAGGCTTTCTTTAAAGTTGGCTGGCTGTAACAAAAGCCATTTTATGTTGAAATATTCTTTCACACCAAAAAAAAATTCAACCAAAAACACGTGTTGTTAAAACTTGTGTTTTTTAAGGTTTTGGCGTAATTATTTAAAGTCTTGCTAATAGCTATAATAGTTTGCAAACGGGAAAAAATTAAGTTATATGTACAAGGAACAATGCCTAAGGATAAATTTACAACCTTTAAACATATTTATCGTTCGTTATAGCAATAGTTATAGCCAGTTTTTTCTAGGTGGCCGAAGTTAATGGCACGCGCCTTAACAAAAAACCACTATTACAAAAAAGTTTAAACCTCCACATATTTTTAAGTGTAACAGAAATTTTGAAATTTTGCACTGGAATAACAAAACAGCTGCCGTTTGATTTTTAGACCAAATCCTGGCTCGATTAGAAGAGCCACAAAAAAATTATCCAAAAAAATAAAAAAATGGCCCAAATTATGTCAGTTACCCTACATGTTAAAACATCAAATATTTCAAATAATTTAAATTATTCGACATTATTATTTAGAAAAATTTTCTGTGTGCATTTTGCATTTACAATTTTTTGCTTTGCAAATTTCGAACTGCAAAAAAAAACTGTGAATGTAATATGTATACTTAGATGATGTTTTTTCCACGTAATGTTGTCAAATATTCAAGTCTTTTTTGTTGAATCGGACGTATAAATTTATTTATATGTGAAAACGTGGAATATTTTGACTAATTTGAATTATTCGACAGTGTAGTATGTTTAAAAACTTCATCTAGGAGTTTGCGTTCGCAAATTTTTATTTCTACATGATAAAAAAATCCACACTGTGGAATAATTTCCCTATAATTTGAAGAACTGTTTAACACACCGTCGGACATTCTCAACTCTTATGCATTCTTGATATTACCCGGTTGGAAAAAAACAACAATAAATGTTTAAATTGTAATAATAACTGCAAAAAAATGGCGCCAAGGCCGCCTGGAAAGAATAACCGCCTTAAAAATGTCTTGGGACGGGGGATAAAATGAAGTGAAAATTTTTCGGATTTTCAGACGTCAGGGAATCGGGAAAAAAAGCTATCAAATTTTATAGAGCAGCCGTGGCCATCTAAACAGCGGTCGTATTTCGAGAATGATAATAGGCGCTGCTAGATTTGGGCATAAATTTTACATGAATGCTCTAACTAAGCTATTTATTTTCTTTTTATACAAGGCTTCCCCGTTTCTATCGGTTGGGGCTTTTGTTCTTTTTTTGTAAAATAAGGAGCCGTAAAATTTTATTTTCGTGTCGTCAGTTAGAATTAATGGCAATGATACTTACTGCTTATTACTTACTATTTTTATAAATAGGGTTTTTAGCTATTAAAAAAGTGTGGCTGTGTTTTATAGTGAATGTGATTAATTATTCGAGAATTAAGAACAATGGAAGAAAATCAACAGAAGAAAAGATTGATAGTTAAGCTATTTATCTTTTATTTTTATTTCTTTCTATAGTAGAATCAAACTGGATTTTGCACTGCACTGTTTGGAAGAAAAAATGGTTATATGACGTAAAATTAAAACAAATGGTAACAAACAAAGAAAATAATAAAAATATAATAAAAATATATGCTTTGTAATTGCAAAAGTTACAGCTGTAGCCCATCTGTGTCGTCTTGATATTTATAAAGAAAAAAGAGGCAAATCAAGGAACTTTACAAAAAATATATGATATAAATTAAAATTGGAAAAAACACAATATTAATTCTAAGTTTTTTCTTAAAATTTTTGTTGAAAAATCTTTTTATTAAAGCTTTTTTCCTAATCCCAAAAGAATCACTGAAGGAGTGAACCCATCACAACACAACAGCCACTAAATATCTGTAGAATCTAGTAAAAAATGCAAAAAAACATAAAACAACGAACTACTATAGACGCCTGGAGAGTATTGATAGATTGGATCGGCAATTTTCCAAGTTTGTCTGGTTATATGAAGATTTCCCTGATGAATTCCAAACAATTTTTTTCTATTATTTATCTTATTCATTTAAAGAAAAAATTTTTAAAAAAATAACTAAAACCTTAGTGTATTTAAAATAACAACTAAATAAAAACGCAATATTTTGACATTCTTGGGGGTGTATTTGCGGTAAGGGATGAAATAATTAATATTTTTTAGAATTTAAAATCGCATTTGAATGGGCGTGGTGAAAAATGTTTATTAATAATTTCTTAATTTTTTTTTAGATGTTTTCGACTGTTTACATTGTAGTTTGATTTATAGAAAATTTTATATTTATGCAGACTGATTCGTTAAACTGAAAGCCTCTAGTTTAATAGCTTATTTAACGTAAAGATCTAACAATTTTATTATGTAACCTTCGGATAACATGAAACTAATCGTAAAATAACCACTTTTTGTCACAAAAAAAATTTTGCATTTTTTGTATTTGTAAGAACAAGCAAACATAAATGTAAAAAATTTAAAATTTTGCCATTATTAAAAATTGCTGTGAGCATTGTTGCGATTTTGCAACTGCGATTTATCTGACCGTAAAGAAACTCCAACTGGATTACGTCGTGGTTGGCCCAATAAAAAATGAATATGTGTGAATGATAAATAAATCAAAGCCTATTATCATACTTACGAGTAATTGACATATTTTCTGTCTAAACATCTACCATAGATAAATTTATAGAGAATAAGTAAATATGGCTGAATTCCTAACAACATTGGGACATGAGAATACATATGGCCTAATTGGTCCGAAATGAGGGAGTCAGACCCGAGCTTTAGGGATCGGGATTTCAAATCTGAGAAGCGCATTGTTTCCTCATTGGTTTTTTCTTGCAGTAAAGTTTATGTCACAATCATTCGGTTTCAAAACTTGATTTTGGAGGGGTTTAAAAGTATTTTTTTTGTTTTTTATAAAAGTAAGGGTTTCAACCTCCCACCCCTTCCCTTGTACTCACGCGTAGACACGAGAAGAATATGTAATTTTTTTTATTTTTAAAAATATACTTTGTTTTTTAAAAAAAAAAATTAGGATTGAATTATATCGGGCTGACCTTGTAAAACCATTTGTGGTAAAAGTCTGTTGTGAGGGTTCTAGGTAAATATTTCCGCAACAACAATTTCCTCGAAAAACATTTCCGCAGCAATATTTCCTCAGCATTATTTCCGCGGAAAAAATTTCTGCGAGGGAATTTTTTCCGCTTTTTTGTGTTTCTCTTATATAGCTGCGAACGCTGGCATTTTGTCCTAATTTTTTTATATTTTAGGTTAAGGTTAGGTTAAAGTAACCACTCGTTCTTCGAGAAAATATCACGTGGATAGAAACACCTGACGAAACTTAATTATAATTGGTTACATCATTTCTAAAAACTTTTTTTTATAGACACCTTGCACTGGAACTCGGTTTATACATGAAGTATGCAATGTACAATAGCGTCACCATAATGGATAATTACCGTATCTCCTACTTATCTTTTGTAGTATGCAGATCAACCGATCGAAATTTCGTGCCCTTTCAGTCCGTTGATCTGCATACTACGAAAAATAAGTAGGAGATACGGTAATTATCCATTATGGTGACGCTTATGTATATTGCATACTTCATGTATAAACCGAGTTCCAGTGCAAGGTGCCTATTAATTTTAATCTCAAGCGTTCATTCTTTATTTCTTCCTGACGGCGAGCGGTTACACCCAAAATTTTGGACTGATGGATTTTAACTTTAGTCTTTAATTGACGCGTCATAATTAAACGGCTCATCATGTAAGTATATCTGGCACCCCGCAGGGTATTTACTGTAATTATACAGGGATGTGCGGTTTTATAATAATTACCACACTGGATACCGGATATATTTACATGCTAAATGAAAAGATAAGCGGTAAAAAAAAACTACGATTTGTTTATATAAAACCATTTTGCCAAACTTTTGAATTGTTTTGGTGTTAAATAGTCGATTCAATATTACAAGTACTTGAGGTCAGCTAATTTTAATTTACATATAGAATACAGAATTTTTTTAGCCTTTTAATAAAATATGCGAAAAAAAATAGTAAGGTTTAGAAGTTTTAAAAACATTTTCATTTTGTTTAAATAAATGGTGAGTTTTATAAAAATAGTTAAAATAAACTGTTAATCGATAAAATTCCGTAAAAGTTTTATATTCTGTCTGACCGTTCCCTGCTCTTAGTGCGCTATAAAACCCGTTTTTTTTCGCGCAACCACAAGTATTGAAACCGCGCAGTTTGACAGCGTGCGACAGTTTGTGATAAAAAACTACGTCAAAACACTCGCGGAATTTCATGGATCTTTGATATTAAACAGTTTTGTTTAAAAGTTTTGATTGGTTTTATTTATAAATGCTGAATCAAATTTTAGTCATAATGGTGAACCAGGTTTAATTTACCTGGAAAACCATACCTGGCTGGTTTATTTATTAAAAACATAAAAATAGAAGGGGCATATAGTAACCAAACAAATCAAACAAGTTTAGTGCCACTAACATTAAACAATCAGAATTTAAACTCTAAGTTTATCAATTTTAATTAGTTGATATAAGTGGTTAGCAGCAAACTTTAGGTATATTCATAATATACTGTGGCTAGAAAATTGAATCTTCATATTCTAGCTTAAAGGTGCGGTGCGGAGTCAAACTTTGTGTCTTCGCTTTTCATAATTTTTTGTGGAAACCTTACCCCTGCCCCAATAGCCCACAAAAAATTTTTCAACAAAATATTTCCAGTCCCAGTGGTCCAGGAGTTATGACCCCTAAAAATGGCGTTTTTCGACAATTCTGTACGTGAGAGATTACTCAATAGGTATTTTGAGTAATCTCTCATAATAAAACGATTTAAGTTACAAATTATGCACCCAAAGAAAGCGGGTACTTTCTACTTTATTTTGACATCTTGATTGTTAAGATTGATGCAGAAATTCTTGAGATATTGCGTTTACCGTACAAAAACCCGCGATTTTTTCGCTAAAAATACGAAATGGCATAAAAATGTTGGGCAAACTTCATCAAATCACTGCCGTTGTTTGGTTTTTTTTAGCGAAAAAATCGCCGGTTTTTTGTACGGGAAACGCAACATCTCAAGAAATACTGCACCAATCTTAACAATAAAGCTACCAAATTAAAGTAGCAAGTACCCGCTTTCTTTAACTGCATAATTTGTAACTTAAAATTGTTTTACCCATTGAGCAATCTTTAACGTACAGAATTTTGAAAAAACAACATTTTTTGGGAGTCATAACTCCTGAACCAGAGGAGATATTTTGTTGAAAAAAATTTTTTAGGTTATTGGGGGCACGGGTAAGCTTTTACAAAAAATTAACACAATCGAAGACAAAAATCTTGACTCCGCACCGCACCTTTAAGTATAAATTCTAACGTTGTATATAAAATATAATCCTGAATCCCAAACAGGTTTAAGCCTAAAGCAGAAATTTTAACAAAAACAAAGTTTTAAATTATAAGATTTTAATATAAATAACAAAAAAATCATTCGAAATAATTTTGCCAGAAGATTATTTTTTGTGAGTATTAGTGAAAAACACACACCACTTATTAGTTATAAAAACAATGAAAAAAAGACAGAAAAATTCTTTGCTAAAAATATGGTTCGCATATTAACCAGGATATTGAGTTTCATTTCGCTGAATATTCAAGTAAGACCGTCCAATTAAAACATACTCGAGCACACGAGAGAATGCCGCGTGACGTGTTAATAACTTCCCTTGATAATATTCTTGTTTGCAATTATTATTCTTTTTTGATACTCTTTTTAATGACTTGTTGCATATTCAAGTGTGTTTAGGATGTATTGTTAAAAAGAGTTTTTAGGTACCCCATTTTATTATTTTGTGAAAACTGTACTACAGTCTTTTGCAGACTCGTAAATAAATTTTTATTTAGTGAAGTATTTGATGCGGTTCAAAAAACCTTTAAATGATTTCTAAATTGGGTGCTGTTCTGTAAAAGTTATTAACATTCGATTTTTTGGCAAGTCCATTCTTTCTTTTTTTTGTAAAAATTTACAATGATTTGGAAATACATAAGAAGTTTTGAACAAATGATAAAAAATAGATTAAAACTTATACATGAGCCAGCAGAACCTACTTACTTAGCTGCAGCATCTAAGTAAAGCTACAAATAATACTTTGTTTTTCCTCCCCTATTTTTGATGGCAAAAATTTGAAAGTTCTTCAAATACATAATTCACTAAAAAATCCTTTTTTGACTTTCATTTAAAGCTGATATTTTTTAATCAAGATTTACCATATTTTATATTTCGGCAAAAGAAATAGATTTAGTGTAATAGGGTACGACTTTTAGCAACATTTTCAAAAATTAAAAGAATTCAGTTTTTTTGCCATAGAGAAAAAAATTTGCCCAAACTGCGGAAGATTAGATTTTGAGTTTTATATCTATATTTTAATAATAAACCAGATACCTAAACGGGGTCAGGTTACTTGAAATCTTTTATCATATTTATGGTAATAAATTTAAATGGCAAATTGAAAGTCTTATAAACTTTTTATAACGTTAAAAAAAGGCTGGTTTTTTAGCTCTTTGGCTCTATCCAAATTTTGTTGTAACATTGGACCATAACTATCCACTAAAACGTTTCGTACTTACCACACCATTAACTAACACACGTTCTATATTAAAAACGGTTTATAACAGTTTTGTAACACGTACGGAAGTTATTCTTAAAATTAAATCGTGCTGCCAGATAAATAGTCGCAGTTGAGGACTTTGCGCATGTGCAAAATGTTTATGACTAAATTTGTCATCTTACTAAAAAATTAGTAAAAACTTACTACCTTCTTCCTGATTTGCAAACTTTTAGAAAGATTAGTTACATTTTTTTACTAACTCTTTTTAAAAAGTAGCAGTATAATTTTCCAGAAAAAAGACCGTTACATTATCATATTGCACAAGCGGCATAAAAGAATTATCTTGCATCCTGCCTTTTCAATCATACCATTGTAACTTACCCAGAAAGCAAATAACCTAAAGATGAATTCTATCAGGGTGAAAATGACTAGGTGGTAAAGTAACCACTCGTTCTTTGAGAAAATATCACGTGGATAGAAACACCTGAAGCAACTTAATAATAATTGGTTACATCATCTCTAAAAACTTTTTTATTATTTCTATTCCCAAGCGTTCATTCTTTATTTTTTCCTGACGGCAAGCGGTTACACCCTGAATTTCAGCCTGTTGGATTTTAACTTTAGTCCCCAAAAGCCCGGTTTTTTGTAACATCAAAAATCAATCAGTTGTTTAAAAAAATGGGCATTCACCTGTAAATACCGGGAAAATTTCTGATATAACTCCAGCAAATATTGCGTTCAATGTATTAAAAAATATCATGATGGTGATGATTTAATAACAACCACAAGGTTACGGAGCATTTGAAGGGAATAAAGAGTTTTAGAAATTAGAAAACCTGAAGGATTTAGGCTCGTTGGAGCCGAAGGAAATTGGAGCCACGCAATTTTAGAGTCAATTTTGACAACCCAGTCGAAGCTAACGCGTTTATCCTAAACAAAACAGAGCTAAAACATTAAAATTAAGCTAAAACAAATTACGAAGAATAAATTTTAACTTTAAACAAGTCAAAAATTGCTAGGCTCCAAGTTCCTTCGGCTCAATTGACCCGTACCGTCTGGAGCACTACATGTAAAGTGTTTTCTATGTTTTAAAAATGCGTACCTAAATTTTGTGTTTTAAAGTTTTCTTCTCAAAACTCAAGACTAAGAGTGATATTGTTTAACCCGTTCCCGTCATTGCCGTCAAAAAAGATCAGTCTATATATTTTTTGAGTTAATTTAAGACATATATAATTCAATTTTCCCCTCTTTTTCCACATATGCAAAATATTCCTGAGACATTGCAGTAAAATTAAATTTCGTGATTCCTGATACACTAGACTGAATTTGTCCTGTTGGATTATAAAAACTGGTTCATATTTTGTCTAAAGTGTTCAAAGGACAAGTTCAAAGGACAAAGTTCGCACAGAAAATAGCCCAAAAGAAATTTTTTAAATCTGTTCTTACTTCAACCAAAGTGTCGAAAAGACAAGTCCAAAGAACTTTTGTACGGCTTATGAAAAAAGCCAAATTTGTGTTTCAGACAACCCAAAAGTGTCCTTTGGACAATCCAAAACTTTTTCTTAGACAATTTCAGAGGATTGCTTTTTAAAGAAGAATATAAACGCTTCTTTAGAAAAGCTACTTTGGCTTGTCTAAAATTTTTTGTCTTTTGAGCACTTTGGACGAAGTATGACCAGGTTAAAAATTTTTATTTGGACTTTTTTCTTTGGTTTTTTAGCTTTTGGACTTTTAAGCCATGTTCAAAAACTATCTTTCGAACACTTTGGGCGAAGTATGAACCAGGCTTAATAGGACGAACGCTTGTTGAGCCAATCAACTTACTGGATTTTGAAAATTTAAAATCCACGTAATTGTGAGCCTAAAGTTGTAGCCAAAAATAGTATTATACAAATGGTAATACGAATGTTTAAAATAACGCAAAAGTTTAAAATAATTTTATTAATTTGCAATATTTCCATTTTCCATACCTTTTCCATATCGAAAAAATTTTCCAATATGAATATGAATATGAAGAAATGGAAAAAAAAACATGACAATAAACGAATAAAATGTACAAAAACAGTAGGATTAAAAATGCTTACTCGCTTACATTTGCAATTTTCGTAAATTTTAGGTTAATTTCCTCAGTGTTATTTAATTCTCACACGTCATGTAAAAATATGCATGCTATTTTTTGATCTTTTACATATTAAAATAAAACGTAATTTTAAAAAGTGTTGTTTTAAGACTATTCTTAATTAAGAAATCTTGTTTTTTAACATTATTTTAACACATTGGAATTGCTTTAAATATATTTATGTTATATTTAAATCTCAAAAACAATATTTTGTATTATTCAATTTTAACAAAATTTTTGATATAATTATTTTTTTAGAAGAAAAGTGTAGCATTAGAGATGAAAAATGATTTTTTTAAAGAATAATTTTACATTGCAAAATATGTATTTTTGCGCAAATTACTGTTACTCTAACACACTTATGAGAAAGCTAATAGGATCATAGTTTTTTATTGTTTTCCTAAATCGGTCAATCAATGACTTGAGCTATAAGATAAGATAAGATAATTTATTTTGCTATACTTTGCTAATATATTCAATCAAGTTCAGACAAATTTCAAGGCATATTCCAATGTATGGACTTTCCATACTGTTATAAATTTTTTACTGGTACAACACTAATGCATAAAATAACTATAAAACAAAGCAAATAAACAACAAATCGTAAGCTTACTACCGGTATTCATTGTGTTTTTGATGTCAATGAATCATTTCATCTGCCGACGACATTAATACAATTGTCCAAAATCAATTTAAAATGTCCCAAAATTCCGCCTGCGACGATCCTTTCTTGAACATTTTCACACAACGACGTTGGTGGTCAAATGTTGTTTTTTTCGCGGCAAAAGTAGACTCGCAATTGTTTCACCGGATGAGTAGATTCTGGACAATGGTTGACCTTGACACGGAGAAATGCATTGGTTGAAAAATGCGTGCACAATCACAGGTCGTCATCGAAACTCCTCGGGTCATGGTGGCCGTACTTGCTGCTTTTGAACATGCTCTTCTGACCCAGGCGGAGTTCCTTCTGCGGATGCTTCCCGGGTCTGACGCCAAATTTTTTCAGGTCCCGGTCCCCGGTGAACATCTGATGAGCGTTCCGACCGCTCACAACTTTGCGAGTCATGTCTTTATTGTTCTGACTGCTCTCCTTGGACTGCTTTCGGACCATCTGCGGGGTGCTTAGACTCGAATTGTTCCGCTCCACCGACGGAAATATTATATGTTCCTGAAAACATATGGGAAAATTGAATTATTAGACGTTGAGAAAATTGTCCTGGAGAGCACAAGAGTATTTTATGCGTCAAAAATTGGTTTGAGAATTGTACTGGGCAATGGTTTCACTATATAATTAAAGCAATGTTTCTCAATTTTGACTTGAAGATCTAATTTTGAGCTTTAAAAAAGTGCTTTTAAACTTGTATTTAGGTAACAAAAATAGTGTGTTATAGCTCAAAAATTACATATTTTTGAATGTACACTTTATGCTATTTAGGAAAAAAGTCTATTAAGCTTTTAATCACTTTGAAAAAAAAATTCCAAAAGTGTGGTGGTTTTAAATATATTATTACTTTTTTTCTGTGACCTACCAAGGTTGTATGACAACTGTTTAAAAATGTGCCAAAATTCAACTGTTAAAAATTTGATTTTTTTGAAAAAGTTTTATTTAGTAAAAATGCCATATAATACAATTTAGATTAATTTTTAGGTTTTGCTTAGGTTTAGGAAAAATAAGATTAATTAAAGCCATTTTTAAATTAGCTTATAAAGACAAAATAAATTTGTTGTCCCTATTTTTGGTGGTCCATGTTACTATCGAATTTTTATTACTTTTTTGTAAACTTTTGATTTTTCCAGACTTTTATAAATGTCAAAACATAGTTTTAATTTTATTTGATTGGTTAACAAATTTTTTAAGCAGTATAAGTTGTTTAATCTAAAATAACGCGATTTTTTGATCATATAATACCTGATATTATCTTAAGTTTAACTTTATTAACTTAAATCTAACCTGCTTCCTACCTGCCTTCGAGGCAGGTTTTGCTCTCCCCTATTTGCTTGAAATCTTCCGGAGACAGCTTCTGAAGCCGTCATACCGGATACACAAAATAAAAAAAAGTAAAAAGTTCACAAACAGCAGGTACGATGTTTGTTTTGCACGCTTACCTTAAAACTGGAAAGTTCTGAAGTTTTATTGGGATCGCTGGGGAAATTGGCGTCTATCAGCGTGGTTCTAGCCGAAGAAGGCGAAGTGAGCAGGCTGTCGAACGGGCTTCCGGCGTAATCCACTCCGTTGCCGAAACCATAGTGATCCTGGCGGAACTGGGCCCACAGGGCCGTGGACACTTCGTGCATTATCACGTTCCCAGCGTGAATCGCGATCATGCGCAAGATGAACGTACCGTCCTGCCTAAAACTTGGTTATCAGGATTACTGACTTAATATTGGTACAATGTAGTATTGTCCATTGGCTGTTATTTTTGGCATGCGCAAAATTATGAACAATCACGACGACTAATTCAGTGTACATAAAGGTCTCGAAAAGAAATTGGAATAATTCGTGTATAACGGTGTTTAACAAAAAAAAACACGAGTAAAAAATATAGACAACCGCTGGTTATAGAAAAATGTTGGAAAAAAAGAGTAAAATAGTTGGTTTTCTAAAATTTTTATGCTCATTTTTATAGTTCACCAACGTCATATACCAATTACTTTCAATTCTTCTCGAGACCTTTGTATACATTGAATTAAGCGTCGTGATTGTTCCTGAAATGAACTGCGTATGACTAGATAGATCGTCGTTTCATCTATCATACGCGGTTCATTGCATAATTATGAGCATGGCAAAAATAACAGCCGGTGGCCGAAATTCAGGCTGGCCGAATTTAAGTCGTTTACCCTACATGTGACTATCACATGCTATAGAAGGAAAACATGGTGGTTAATGCGATAAAGATATGTCACTGCAGAAGAGAAGCAATATTGGCTTTAAAAATTGATTAAAGCGTTTTCCGTCGTTTTTTCAAGAACAAAAATATGTTAAAAGTCGTCCGTTCGTAAAATACGGATTAATGCACATTAATCAGTGGCATATCCTTAACATCCAAAGCTTAATAACACATAACTAGTAAGTTTTTAAAAAATTATAGCCTGTATTGTTTTATGAGCTGTTCAAAAATTCAGATTTTGATCTTTCAGCAAAAAATGCCTGGAATCTTACTTCAAAAAAATAATAATATAAAAATTTTTGTAGAAAAACATGGGTTTTGTTTGAAAACACCTTTTTGCACTACTGGTTGCATTAAATTAAGCGCTGTAAGAGTTATGTTAGCAGAAAATTTAATCAGAATATTGACATTCATCAACAATACGCGGATACAAATGGACAAAAAAAGCCTTTACAACTTTATAAAAAATATAATGCATTTACATCTCAACAAAGGTATATATTCAACGCTGCTACATGCAAGAAAAAATATTTTCGCTGGAGCAGAAGGCATGTAAAGCTGGAATTTGTAGCCGAAAATAAGAAACTTTAAGCTGGAAGTGTCGAACTTGAAGCCAAAACTGTAAACTTACTAAAATTTATACCTGAAACAAAAGCTTAAACTCAACACCAAACCAAGATTTCATTTTCGCGGTTTTATGTTCCCAAAATTTTCCGCAGGCTTTAAATTCCATGCTGACGGCTCTAAAAACCCCGTAGCCGGCTTACCTCAGAAAGCGATTGATAAACTTCTTCAACAAATGTCTTTCGTCCTCGTTCATTCGAACCTCCAGCACTTTGAGGTACTTCATGAGAAAGCGCTGACGCTTGTGCTGAGGAAAGATGCTAATCAGCCAGTACACGATGCTAACCAAAGTCGCGCACAGAACGAAAATAAACCAGAACCACAGGAACAGAAAGATTTTCTCGTTGAACATGTTAATCATGAGCACGCACTGAACTGTGTGGCGGTGCAGATTACCCATCACTTTAACCTAAATTGTGTTTATTATTATATTTATAAAAAAGAAATTTAATTAAATAAAACTAGATTTTTTAGCACTTCAGTTATTAGCAATAAAACCGTAAACGGACTGATTTACTGCAAAGCACCTGTGTACATAATCAAAATAACTCTACGCGTTAAACATACTAACTAGCGTTACGGTCAAAAACACAATAAAATAAGTTTATAATTATGTATCACGACGATCATGTTCAAAACACCCCCATATAAATATTAATAGTAGATGGTTTAAAAGGTTCTAAAGAAGTGTTATGTAAGAAGAAGCGGTTGTTCTAAACATTAAATTTCTTTAAGAATAAAAGTTTAAAATTAATCTTGGATACTTTTTTGTGATAAATGATGTTTGACCGAACAATCACTCATACCTTTTTTATTTTTTATTTTAAAAAAACTTAGAAACCAATTAATATCCAGTAAAAATGAAGACCACATGAATTTTTTAATATTTAGTTTTATTGGTCTGAAACAAGGTGTTATTCGTTTGTAAATGAATGGCCTTTTAATCTAGTGCATAAGCTGGATTAGCACAGAAGCTTCTTTATCACAAACGATTTTAGTCCGGCATCATTAAGAAAACACAAGCAATTCTTACCTCAACATTTTTTATAACAGGATGTGGATGAGTTCAAGCGAACGCCCATTCAATTGATTTAGGGTCGATGGAGCCTTGGGAACTTGGAGCCGAAAATAGGGAACTTGGAGCCGTAAGTGGGGAACTTGGAGCCGTAAGTAGGGAACTTGGAGCCGAAAATAAAAATCGCTAAAACGTTTACCTAAGCCTAAGCGAAGCCTACATCTAACCCCAAACCAATTTTTTCTTAAAGGCTCCAAGTTCCCATTGCTCGTGGCTCCAAGTTCCCAAAAATTTCTCATGGCTCCAAGTTCCCTGCTTGTGGCTCTAAAGACCCCGTACCATTCAATTGCATTCGCAACTTCTAGAGCAGTTGCGCATTTTGACTGCGTCAACAATAACGATAGTCAATACAATAGTAATGAACGCAATTTCTATAGCACCTGATATAGGCACCTTGCACTGGAACTCTGTTTATACATGAAGTATGCAATAAAAATAGGAAGTCACCATAATGGATAATTACCGTATCTCCTACTTATGTTTCGTAGTATGAAGATCAAACGATCGAAATTTCGCGCGCTTTCAATCGGTTGATCTGCATACCACGAAAAATATTAGGAGATATAGTAATTATCCATTATGGTGACGCTTATGTTGCATACTTATATTGCATACTTCATGTATAAACCGAGTTCCAATGCAAGGTGTCTATACCATACCTCAAAATCGCAAAGTGTGACCCTGGGGAAGACGCCGGAGTCGAACCAGTCCCTTCCGCGAATCAAATCGATCAATAAAGTCAGTCCGAACAGTTCTCCCTCTTTCCCGAGGAAGTAGTTAATCATGTAAAACTGCAACGTGATATTGCCGCAGTACAAGAGTTTGACGAGCACGTACACGACGGACACGTAGCAACCGCACGTTCCGCCGCCGCGATCACCCCAGCCCGAGCAGGACAACATAGTACTACGGGAGTGATAAGGAAAACCAGAGTATAGTACCAGTGCATATTACCAGAGCGTAGTACCAGAACATAATACCCTACCGCTCCCAGAATATATATATTACTATGGGAGTGATAAGGAAAAGTAGAGATATTGATTTTTCATTAAGGATAAACATTCAACTCACAAAGCTTTGCACAATACTTATGGTTTTGTATTTGAAAAGAAAAAGAGGTGTTGATGTGTGCGGATTTGGCACACAAAATCTCTAAAAAAGTTACTTGGATTTAGTTTTTTTAGGTTTACTTACTTAAAGCTAGTTTATAGTGTCGTTTATAGTCATTCAAAGTGCCTAAAGACCAAAGTTTAAAGGTAAAAAATCCAAAAGAAAAAGTCCAAAAGGAATTTTTAAAATTTGTTCATATACTTCGACCACAATGTTCAAACGACAAAATCCAAAAGTCGTGTGGACAAAAAACTTGACCTTGGGACAATGCAAAAGTGTTTTTGTACTATTTTGGAAGGTAGTCCTTTAAAAAAAATATAAACGCTTCTTTCAAATCTGTCCAAAACAGTTAAAAATGTTCAAAACTGTCCAAAACACATGTTAAAATATTTCAACTTGGTCTTGGCTATAAAAAGGGCACCTTTGGATTGCCCAAAAGGTATCTTTGCTTTGTCCAAAAGACATCTTTGGATGGACCCAAAAACAACTTTAGCTTGTTTCAAATTGTATTTTGGCCTTTATTTTGTGAACTTTATCTTTTGCACATTTTGAACGAAGTATGAACAGGCTAAATTTCCTTTGGACTTTGTCGTTTGGACTTTTTTCCCTTTGGATTTTGACTTTTGGACACTTTGGACCAAGTGTTAACCAGGTTTTACAGTTTTAGAAAAAATGATGGGGACTGAAATTAAAAAAAATAATAACTTGCCATATCTCTCAAAGGGAACGGCGGATAAATGTTACAAAAAAGTATATAATAACACTGTTAGAATTGTAAAATTCCACATAACTAGCACACTGCGGTAAGCTTCGCCCACAATATTCGCAACAAGTCCCTCATTTTCCTTATCACTTGAACAAAGAGGCGGGTTCCACTTTGGCGGAGTGGTAGAGATCTGCGGATGGGGCCGTTGTGGAGCCGAACGGTTGCTGCAGGGTGAGCGCCTCCTTGATATCGTGAGCAATATTTCCCACGGTCTTGGACCGGGAGCTTTCGTCAATCACAGCCCTGGCGTCCGACGCCATTTCCACTATGTTCTGTATATCCATTCCTAAAAAACAGTTTTAATTGAATTTTTTTATTATTATAATTTAACAAATTCTTTTTTTGTTAAATTTCCTGTCGTAGATAAATTCGCCATGAAAATTAAAAACCACAACTTTTTTTCTTGAAATTTTATTCTAGTTATCTTTGAGTCGCTAAAAAAAGAAATAAACACTCACCGTTTTGCCAATTAACTAGTCGCCATATCGATACAGGTACGTAAAATAGTAAAGCTTGCATAAGCAGAATAAATGGAACCCATTGGTAATATATTATCTGTTTTTCGTCTCGAGTTTGATATTTCTCTGGAACTTGTTCATTTAAAGGCAAAAACCAAGTGTTTTGAACCCAACAATAATTTTCTGTATATTGTTCCATGGCTTCTAAAATATTTTTAAATACCATTAGGATATTAGTTTGTATATTCACTAATTAGAATTTGTAAAATCAGAAATTTTTTGTTTTCAGTCGACTTTTTTGGCATCAATGGAGAATATTGCATAAACAGTGGGTTCAAAACTACATTAATACAAAAATATAATTTAATTCAAAATAATGTATCATAATATAATACAAAGTTTTAAAAGAATAAGTTGCTGAGAAAAGATTTTAAAATCTTATTTCGAAGAAAACTTGGGGTTGGAGCCAAAATAAGTTTTCATAAACTTTCGTTTTTATAGGACATTAAAATACACCACCCACAGAATTAAACATACAATTAATTTATTTTCACTAATTTATTTTTTTTCGATGTGATTGTATTCATTTAATACTGGTACGAATTGAACCACAATTAAACTTAAGTTTTTAGTTAAATTTTGATCAAACAAAATTCGATTCCCATTGCAAGAAAAGTTTATTTTTAAGATGTCTGTCTTCTAAAATTAATTATGTAATTGTAAAAATATATAGGAAATTTTACCTACTCTCTGTTTTTTTAGCGATACTGAAAAAATTTTGACAAAAAATTTTTGTTTGCGGTTTTATAACTTTTTAACGCGCCGCGATTAATATGCAACTTAATATCAATATGCGTTAAGGTCCTTGTACTTTTGGCTACCTCCTGAAAAAAGAGATCAAAAGTATATAATTTTTTAGGGGTAAACTACCTGGGTCGGGTACCCTGAGAGGTTAAAGGGGATCAATTTTACGATTTTTGCTAAAAATCTTTGTATGGGGGACACATTGTGCATATTTTGGCATTATCCTCAAAAACTGTTTGAGCCGCAGGTTTGAGACCGAGAAGGATTTATGCGGAATTTAAGCTCTACATTGCCCTAAGGCACTGCAATGGCTGACCCCTAAAAATAAAACTTTTGACACAGCCCTTCTACATAGGCGAGTAATATATCATTTTAAAGCTCTCGGC
>JASAMX010013422.1:0-12037 GCA_030248175.1 Microlaimidae sp. YZB2_3 | reverse complement strand
ACATAAACTGAAACATGACAAAATACTCTACAACAAAACCGGATAAGTATTAATATCAAGAACACATAACAAAATATTACTGCACTTAACCAATTACTATTTAGTTGCGTCATGTGTTTTTTCTCTGCACGTGATATTTTCTCAAAAAACGAGTGGTTACTTTACCACTTATCTATTTCCACCCTGAGAGAATTTATCTTTAGTTGGGGTTTTTCTTTTGCGTCAATATCATCTTATTAATTCTTATTACTAAATTAATACATTTTTGTTATGTTTTCTTAAAATAATTATTAGGCATTTATTATATTTTATGTATAACCAGGATTTTTTTACATCGCTGTTAAAAAATGTAAAAAAAATCTTAAATACTGTATAATTAAAGTGGTTTTAGTATGTTCATACTTGAAGTTCAAGCTACATGAATATGAATAAACCGAAGAGTTTTCGCGTTTTTTAGCATTGTTATTTTACTTTTTCGATTCTTTACTAAAATAATATATAATTTTTTGATTCCTATTTATTTTAATTTTCTCGATTTTCATTTAAAAATTACTTATACTTAAGTAGAGCTAACTTTTACAGTAAAGTGTTTTAAATCATAAACTTACTGAACTTCAATAAGTTTTTCTTTTTATTTACTAAATGTTAAAATCTAAATCCAAAAGCATTGATTATAACTTTACAACTAAAAAACATAATTTAATTAACAAGATAAAACTACGTAATTTTCTTTAGAACAAATGGCACAAAACTTGGAAAGAATTTTATAAATCTTTAGTTATAAATTATATTATGTTCAAAATTTTTAAAACTTAAATTTTTACAATCTTTTAAAAATAAGTGAAAACAATACGTTTATTGATAACAATATATGTGGGTATATTGCATAAATATTTCGTAAAAATTTCTATACTGTATTTAAAAACAGGGACTGGCGGGGGAGGGAAAAGTTCATAACCTCCAAAAATTTTTAAACACCCCAAATTTTAGCACAAAAAATTTAAAGATAGAGCTTTTCGAATATAAAAACCCAATATTTTTAAGCCGCATTTTTGTGGACTGTTTCCATAAACACGTTCAGGTAGGCTGTCCGCAATAATGTTAATAAAAATATATTCTCTGAAAACTGACAATTATTTCAACAATTCACTTATTTTTGCACATATTTTAGCTTATTCCATATTACACAACAGTACAAAAATGACTAGAATGTCTATGGTTAATACAAATATTTATATGGCACCAAAATCACAATTTATGCGGGTAAATTTCTCTGTTAATTTAATTTATTAAAATAACCAATAATAATTATTACGTTGAGCTTCAAATAAAAGTTAGGACAAAACATGAAATTAAACTTCAAATTATGTTAAACTTTTACTACTTAAGCCGTTCTCGTGATTGCCTTTTCCTCGGTTACAACCGTGAAACCTTCGTACGACCTGCGCCGTACCTATAATTTTTTGCGCGAGTGGTGCCCATGCCAAGTGAGCGAGCAAATAGAAACGGTTAAAGCTGTACGGTAGCAATATGCAGATTTTTTTCACGGATACAGTGTGCTATGTAGGATATTTCATGTTGCCAAAATTTGCATATTGCTACCGTACAGTTTTAACCATTTCACTTTGCTCGCTCACTGGGCACTATTCGCGCACGAAAAATTATGTATGACGTAACTACGACTTAGGTCATGCGTGGATTTTACCGTGGTAAAGTTTACGTAGGACATTTGTCATACGAAAATACCACCACCGTAAGACGAAGGTTTCACGTTGGTCGTACAAAGGTTTCACGGTTGTAATGGGGGAAAACGCCATTAGGGGAACGGGTTAAGAACAATTTGCCTAGCTTTTAATAACGAAATACGCATTCCGATCGTTTAAACCAAACATTTGTTTTTGGTTGCAGATTAAAGTTCCATTTCATTATTAGCAAAAAATACCCATATTCGACTCAGATTTCATGTAGCGAAAACTGGGGTGAATTTGTCCACCGGGGAAAAACCAAAAGACTGAAAAAAACCAAAGTCTGCACGAAAATACGCATGTCACACAACCCATAAGACTTTTTTGTTTCAGAGACTCTAACTTTTTGCAAATTTATTTTTGAATTTTCAAGAACGAAAAAGATATTAACTTTCTTATACATATGGGGGTAACTTTATTCGCCGGGGCTAAATTTTACCACCCGGTGCACAAATAAACGCCGGCTTACGGTACAGTTATCGCCTCGCTTCTTGGTCATGTCAACGATCGATTACTGTACTGCGACAGCTGAAACAAATAAAAACATTACACATAATAATAAAATAATATTTTAAAAAGTATAAAAAACTACAGGGTAACTGACTTAAATTCAGCCACCGGTGCTTATTTTTGCAATGCGCAAAATTATGAATCAAGCTGCGAATGGCTGGATACATCGTCATGCCATCTATCCACCCATAGTTTCAATTTATAACTCTGTGTGCATATGGCAAAACTAACAGTTGGTGGCTGGAATTAAGGCTAAGTCAGCTACCGAACACTACAAATAACAAAACCTTATAAAACGAGTTGTTTGCTACAAATTCTAAACATTGGCAGTCTTTAAAAAACACATTATTAAAATGCAAAAAATATCATGATGAAGTTAAGCTTGATTGTTACGGTTTTGCTTTCAAAAAACTAAGGTTTACAGTTGATGAATTTATAAGTTAATGTAATAAAATAATCAAAATTGGAATTTAATGGTGTGTTATTTAGGAGTTCTCAAAAATTTGCGTTAAATAAGGTTTATGAAATGTGACAGGGTTGACCTTACATAAAGAAATTTATCTGGCAAAGATAAAAACATCGTAAGGACAGGTATTTTTTGAAAAGGAGAGCACGGCGTCTTTAGTTAATTTTTTTCCCTGTGAACTCTATTTACATGCTTCTTTTCCTTGAAACCAAAAAGGTTTTGTCAACCTTTTATTTTTCCAGAAAGCAGATTTAAGAAAATAAAGAATACTCCCTTCTAAATTTTTCCAGGTAAGTAATCCATCCAAAATTAAGGAGGCTCTCCCCTCCCCCTATGTCACCATAACCACTTCTTATGCAGATGCAAATGCAGATAGAGTGATTTAAAATCTATTTTAAGCCTAAATAAGCTTTAAATCGCTCATTTAAGAGGCGGAGCTCCAGAGCTCCCTTCCTTTCGAATTTATAGAGCTCGGGACCGCGTGATATTGGAGGGTGGGAACATCATTACTCAAATAGGGTAATGCATGTAATTTCGGCACTTTTTGGAAATTTTTAAAACCGTTTTTTGGTCATAACTTTTTTCAGCTTTGTTTGATCAAAAAGTTTTATATTACAAAGTTGTGTATTTTCTTATTCTGAACACACTGATATGCATAACAATCAATATAGACGTAAATTTCGTTTTATAAGGGACGATATAGAAAATGGCCACTTTGGAACATTCGTTTGGTGCACTTAATTTCGGCACTTTTTTCTTCAGGCTATAAATTTCTTGTTTTTAGGTCAATATTAATGTTTAATGGCTTATTTGAAAGCTGACTGCTACATTTACTGCCATATTGATTATTTTTACTCTAATTTGTTTTTATCTGAGTGAAAAATTGAAAACTAAATTAAAGTGCCGAAATTAAATGCATTTTTGAAAGTTCCGAAATTAAGTGCAACTTTTGCCCATTTTCCTTCTAGAAGTTACTACAGCCAACGAAAAACTTGTTAGATGATTTTATGACGGTCCTTTTTTCGCTCATTCATCTAGTTTCTAACGAGCTATCAATCACTTCTCAATTCAAATTTGGGACCAAGTTATGATAAGATATGTAATCAAAACTTGAAAAAGTGCCGAAATTAAATGCATGACCCTAGATCATCCTTAAAACAAAATTTTAATTTGAGATCACTCCCTTCCATATGCTTCCTATCTTTAAATTCATGTTTCATTACTAAAAAAACATTATTAAAACTACACAATATAAGATTAAAACGCGCCCTCAAAACATTAAAACGAAAAAAGACGCTTACTTAAAATTAGAGTTCGTTTGAGACATGGTGTAAAAGCGCAAATTAAATAAAAATAGATTATTTTCAGCTTTTCGATTCCTTCAAACATATCTTCATCAGGGTTTAAAACATAGGTCGATAGGTGGGCAGGGGGGGAGAGTTGGGGGGTTATACCCCCAAATCCCAATTATAGCTGACATCCCTCTAAATTTTGAGGGTATCCTAGACACCCCCCTACAATTTGGGGGTCCCAGTACTAGAAATGCTAAAAATGGGGTATTTGAGGTACCCCCCAAATTTCAGGGGTCTGGTATGCCCCACCCCCCCCCCCCCCCAAAAAAAAATCCAGGAGGCTGCCCACCAATAATTTGAAATATTAAACACATCCTCATTACTCTAACATAAAAAGTCATAATCAGTCTAAAAATCAAAATGACTCCGACTTATTAGCTTTACAGTATCTGTTTATTACAAGATAAAAAGAGTCACAGTTACCAGTATTTTACGACGCTTCTGACTCATTGTGCCAATAGTAATGAGGACATATAAAACGCGTGCTCTGCTTACCCATGCTCCAAATTCTGAGGGCAGACTTCCTCGCAGAGATGCAACACTGCGGCGGAGATGCTTGCACTGCGGGCCTTCGCTAATCTGAAATATAAGAAATTAATCGATATTTATTGAATAATATACATAAACATAAATTAATACTTATTTTTAAAATATTTTTGGCGACTTTTAATTACTGTATAAACGTGAGTATATTATGTTTGCGCGCACTTATGTACCATTTACGTACGACCCGTTTGCTTCTTGGCTGTTTATTTGCATGTAATGGTTGCATGCACTTGGCGATGTTTATGGTGCAAACTAGTGATGTTCCACGGAGCTCTGAGCTTTGGTTTTAGAAGCTCTAAAGGTACAACCTGGAGCTGAAGCGCCGTACTATATTTTATATTAATTCCATGAACAATTAAATAGCGATTCCATAATTTGTTTTGTCGAAATTTTTTGGAAACTAATTTTTTTTAATACTTATTTAAAACAAAAAAATCCTAGAAATACAGATATAGTTATTTAAAAATGTATTTCTAGCTAAACTAAGCTTTATATCGCTTATTTAAGGTGCGGAACTCCGCAGCTTCCTCCGTGTTAAATGGCCGGAGCTCCGGAGCTTAATATCTAAGAGTAGGATCTCGATGTGTGAATAATTTCCAACGACCAAAAATTGCGTGACTTTAAATTTAGCAATAAAGTATGATGTCACAAAAAAAACGTAACGTTTACACAAAACGAGAAAAAACGGAACAAAAAATGCACAACTACAATACGATAACTTACCAAAATGTCCAAGCTAATAAACAAATAATGTATAATGAACAAAAAGTTATTATAACCAAGTAACTGCAAAAAAATTAAACCTAAGACCACGTTGTTTTTATATCAAACTACTATTTTCTAATAACTTTATATTTTTCACTAAGTATAAATATTCAGAGTTTCCAAAAATAATTACAAAAAAACATTTTGGTGGTGCTTTGTTTTTGAAAAATTTATATCACAAGTTTTACAATAACTGAGTGCCGAGAGAATCGTAAAAGAAAACTTTTAAAAATAGCACCGCGGAACCCTTTAAATTTTTCTAGAATCATACATAAGTACCGAAACGGAAAAGAAATTAATCCCTTAATTTAGGTATTCATCCATTGCAAAATTATGAAAATTTGTTTACAAACCGATTTTAACAAACTATATATCAAAATGGAGAACTCAACAAGTTAAAAACATTGGCGTTGTTTATTTAAAAATCGTATAGAGATCGACTGAGAAATTAGGCTCCAAAGTTAAAAAAATTTTCTCAAAAAACTCTTCAAAACGTCGGGTTTTTTCGGGTTATTATAATACGATTTTGCTGAAAACAACAGGAAAGTTTTATCCACTCGTCTTTTAATTACGTACGAAATCCCCTTTGTGGACCATTCCCACAGCTTATTTTTAATTTTCATGTTTCATCAAAATATAAAAAATGATGTTCAGGACATGAAGATTAATACAGTATGTAGTTTATAAAAATTGGTTACAGCTGTAATGAATGGCGACTGTACAATTTTTGTGCGGTTTTTTCTGTAGTGTTCCACCTTACAAGTGCTTTAGACACTTTTTACCGCTATTGAAATAGTGGAAACAAGTAACATTCGACTTTTGTGAAAACAATTCATAAAAGTAGTGATGGGCGGAACTGCGGAACGGAACCAGAACCGGGATTGAGATTGAGATTCCAAAAATCCGGAACAGAAACCGGAACCGGAATTCCAAATTTTGCCCGGAACATCCGGAACCCGGTACAGAAACTGCGTATTAAACTACGAAACCCCCGGAACACCGGAACTGGAACCAGAACCGGGATTGAGATTTTCAAAAAATCCAGAACAGAAACCGGAACCGGAATTCCAAATTTTGCCCGGAACATCCGGAACCCAAACTGCCCATCACTACATAAAAGCCGAAAGAGGAATAATGCATAAATTGGAAGAGGAGGTGAGCAAGGCGAGGAGCGTGCCGGACGGTAAAGACCAAACCTGATGGAGGAATTGATTGTTTGTTGGCAAATTACAACATAATGCATAAAGTAATAAAATGAATAACTTACTTCGTTCTAGATTCCCGCATAAACTTCTGAATTTTTCGAGCAGCAGCATGCCTTTTTCTGTTATAATGACCTCTAAAATAATATAATATATGAAGCAAAATCATACACGAAAATGAAGAACAAACCTAAAAAGAATTCTACTAACATTTTTTCTTTAAAAAAAATTGGATATTTAAAAAATTTCAACATCAATGAAGGAAAAATATTAAATATGAACGCATTTTTACTGATAATATGTCAGTTTTGGTTTTTGTTCTTTTTAATGCTTTTTTGAGAGAAAAAACACTAATATTATATATATTTTGAAAAAAAAAACTATGTATATATTTTTAGGTATTTTAACTTTTAAGTAGAGAGTAGCGAAGTCCATTAATTAAATAATTAATTAAACGTGCAAAGGCACGGGCGGAACAAACTAAGATAGGACTTTAAAATATGCGCTAAGTGCGTAATTAATTAATGGAAGAATTACATATATATATATATATATATATATATATATATATATATATATATATATATATATATATATATATATATATATAGACCTGTGCACGGTCTGGAAATACTCCCCCGCTTTATTGGAGGATTTGCCCCCCTCGCCAAAAAATGACAAAGGACCCTAAAATTATGGCGCCATTTTTGACCTATAATGACGCCATCATCGCGATTTTTTTTGCAGTTTTTAGCCTATTTCAATGCATTTTAAGCTATTTTAGGTTTATTTTTTTACCTTATTTTCGCTTTTTTTGTCCCTTTTTTCCCTTCTTCCTTTTTTTCTTTCTCCCCTGCTTGCCCCCCCCCCGTGTGAAAAAATTTGCTCCCCCTGTGCCCCCCCCCATAAAACCCCGGGAGGGGGGGGGAAGTGCACAGGTCTGTATATATATATCTATATATATTTAATGTCAAGGGCGTAGCCAGGGGGGGGAGTTATGGGGGTCGTAACCCCCTTTTGGGCTGGAGAAGGTAAAAATTTAGGGTCCTAGGAGAACAATTTTAAAATTTTTTCTCGCGCTTCGCTCCGCTCAACGCTCGACATTTACATACCTTTTTACAACTTTTAAGTGATGTTTTTAACTAATTTCAGAGACAATTTTTAAAAAATTTTTCGTGTTGTCGCACGATTTTTAATGTTATATCTTTTTAAACCTAATTTTTTTCAAATTTAACTTAAAAAAACAATGCAAATAACAGCAAAAAGAATCACTTAGCGCAAAGCGCAAAAAATTTTACCCTTTTTTAATTACTTTTTTTACAGTATTTTCACAGTATTAAAAATTTGGAGTACAACCCCCTACAACCCCCCCTAATAAGTTATTGTAAATCAAGTGTTAACACAGACATGATAATATATATGGCGGCCTAAAATTGCGCCCGGTACATACTACATACCCTTATAAATTGCCATAAATGGGAGGTGCCCACCTATGGCACGGAATCAAAAAGTTCTTTTTTTCCTGCTCTATTCCTAAACATTTCTCAATACTATGTATTTCTAAAAGCTTTCTCAGCCGCTTTCTTCCTTCCTGCTCTATTCCTAAAGACTTTTTCAAGTCTAGTTGTATTTAAAATCCCACCTGAATGCGTATGTCGGCCGAGTGCTGTCTCCACCACTATCTTTTCCCCTGTTTATTCCTAGAGCCTTTTTGCTAGTTATCTCTAAAATCTGTTTCCGCTGCTTACTTTTTTCCTACCCTATTGCCCGAGCCATTATTCAAGGCTATTTATATCTAAAATAGCCTGCTGAGTGCGTACGACGGCTCTACTCCCAGAGCGTTTTTTAATGGCTTTCTCTTTTTCTGCTCTATTCCTAGAGCACTTTTCAAGGCTATTTCTAACTAAAATCCCAGTTGAACGCGTGTGCCTATAGCGGCCAGGTCCTGTCTCTACCGCACTTTTTTTACTGTTCTATTCCTAGAGAAGTTTTCAATGCTAGTTGTATTTAAAAGCTGTTTCCACTGCTTTCTTTTATCCTGCTCTATTCCCCGATCATTTACCCGAACGCTTGCTGAATGCAAATAGCAACCAGGTGCCAAATTCACCGCTCTTTTTTATCCTGCTCTATTCCCCGAGCATTTACCTGAACGCGTGCTGAATGCGTATAGCGGCCAGGTGCTGTCTCCACTGCTCGGGGCTCTCCTCCCGGCGCCCAGCGCCCGCGGAGCCGGAGCTCAACTCGCAGCCTAACGAAAATTCCTCACGCTGATCCCGCAAAAACTGGAACATCTCCTCTCCCGCTGCGGTACCCTAAAATTTGTAACTTTATTATTATTATTATGGATTCAAACCCAGCTCCAAGCCCCAAATTTTCAATTTAATTGGAAAAGTGGGTCTTGAAGCAAAGCCTACAGTAATATTTGCTAAATAATAAACATATTATTATAGTAAAAAAAAACTCCTACTGTTCACTGATCTTGCAAGAACTGAAAGAGGAGTAAGGGGATTAACCATTTAATTTCACCTGGGGTCAGTCCACTAACGGCATGTTAACTACCGGCAAAGTTAGCCGGTTATAAAAAAGGTCCTATTTTTAAGGTTTTTCTAATATTTTTATAATAATATTTCTAGTTTTCATATATTTTGTAGTATTTAATCAAAATACATCATTTTTCAACGTTGAATTTAGAAAACATTATAATAAAATGATTTAATTAAAAAAAACGGCTTTAATATCTAAATATATAACTATTATTAGCTTGTATCTAAAAGAAGTGTGCATCATATTGTTAAAATATCAAGTTTTTCAATTCAAAACAAAAGAATTATAAAATGTTACTGAAAAAAAGAGTAAAACTCAAGTAATAAAGATCATTTTAGTAATCGGCTAACTTAGTTCGTAGTTAATATCGTCGTTCGTATAAAATATGTCTGCTTGTGACTCATTTTAAATTTAAAACGGACCTTATTAAGTACAGAATGAGTCACAGTCACGTGTATTTTATAATGACAGTGGCTCATTTTGCCGTAGTAACGACGATATTGAGCTCCTATATAAAACAGAACACAAACAAATTAAAAAAATCAATATTTCCCAATTATTAAATCCATAACTAATGAATAATACCTTATTGTAGTTTGGCAGGCTAGTTTCTACTAAGAACACAGCTTGGGCGCATAGGTGGGCAGCCACCCAGATTTTGCGGGGGGTATACTCGACTTCCGAAATTTAAGGGGGACGGGTGTATCAAACAATTTTTTTTGGGGTAGGTATACTTCAAATACCACATTTTTAGCGTTTTACTGGGACCCCCCAAATTTGCGGGGGGGGGGGGGGGGTCCGGAGTAACCTCAAATTTTAAGGGGGGGGGGGGTGTCGTCTACAGTCGGGATTTTTTTGGGGGGTATAACCCCTCCCCCCTTGCCCACCTATGCTTCGAGAACTAAACCGTCTTCAATTATAAAGCTACATTAATGGTTTTTAATTAATAAATTAACGTCTCAATCAATAAAAACAAAATTATGAGAAAACCGGCGGGTTAGGTTTGGTTCGGAGATGGGCGAAGCAGGCAGCACTTGGGGTCGAATGCGCCTTTTTATCACAAAACCATAAAAATTGCCTTTTAATCAATATGTTTACTAGATAACAAACACACCAAATACCTTATCTATACGGAAGGCCCGGCCGGAAGTTTGGACCGCCTCGCCAAGGTCATAAGCATACATGGGCACGGGGGGGGGGTTGGGGGTGGTTAACCCCCCTTCTGAGAAGGGGGGTTTAACCCCCCCCCCCACTCAGAAGTGGGGGGGGGGAGAAAAAGTTAACCCCCCAATTTTGGAAAAATGAAGAAAAAAAATGTCTTTAAAATGACTTCTAACTGCCTCCAAACTTAAGTTTTGAGGTCAAAACGAATGTTTTAAAGAATAAAAAGCTCAAAAATGCTATAAAAAGGGCTTTTTGACCTAAAATTAGCGTTTTTTACCTATTTTTCCTTCAAAATCGAAAAACGATATGGGTAAAATGCACTCCAGAAAAAAAAACGATATGGCTATTTTGCGTTTCTCGGATTTTAACCCCCCCCCCAATTTGGGGTTTAACCCCCCCCTCACTCCGGACCAACTTGCCCATGTATGGTCATAAGAGCCCCGATTTTTACCACACACTTTGTGATCGCCTTTAACCATCTTCTCTTCCAATCAATAAATCGATAACAAATATTTACCTGATCGATACGGAAGGCCCGGTTGGGGTTGTTGGAGGCGGGCTGGCCGCCCGAGTCCCGGTGCGGCCTGCCGGGTCCGGAAGCGCCCCGCTTTTTACCACCCGATTTGTGATCGCCTTTAACTATCTCCAATCAATAAATCGATAACAAATATCTACCTGATCGATACGGAAGGCCCGGTTGGGGTTGTTGGAGGCGGGCTGGCCGCCCGAGTCCCGGTGCGGCCTGCCGGGTCCGGAAGCGCCCCGCTTTCCGCCGCCCGCGTTTCCGGCGCCCGATTTGTGATTGCGGTAGTGCTTCTGGATGAGGACGGCCGCTCTGTGCAATTTCTTGAAGTAGCAGTACTGAAATTTTTTTAAAAAAAATTTTATTTCATTTTGGACTTAAAAGAAATTAAAGGCAAATAAAATCTAGCTGACATCGACAATTGCAGTATTAAATCGACTATTTAACAACAAAACCATTCAAATTTTTTAACAAAAGCGGTTTAATAAAAAAAGATCAAAATTTGTATTTTAATAATTATTTATCAAATTACTTAATATGGAGCCAAAATGCAAATTTTTTAAGGGCAAAAGTTGGGTAATTTTTGTGTATTTTGTGAAAAGGTGACATTAAAAAAAATTCCTGCGTTCTTCTTTGTTTTAAAAAAAACACGTCATTACCGCACAATTTTAATTGGTCTCCTCATGTCTGCCTTTTAATTTCCGACGCTAGCCAGATATAATTCAACGCATAGGTACGTAAAAAAATTATAGTAATTTGGCGCGGGAAAGGGAGAATTGAAAATAATACTGGCTACAACAACACATTGACCAGCTAAAGTTGTTAAAAATTTTATTTTTTTAGTTCTAAAAATTTTAGAAACCTAAAAACCGAAACTTAAAAGTCTTCTTTATTTAACACTTAAAAGTTTAAAAATGTTTAAAATAGCTTAAAAAACACCAGATTAGCGTACCCAAATTTACGCTCGAGATTTAAAATTTAATAAACGTTCCTATTTTTCTATTTCGTAATTTTCGGTTAAAGTGGCGCAGTGACAAAACACACGTCTGGAGACGCGCAGAGATCGAGTCGCAGCAAAGCATCATATAATGACACTTTTGCAGTGATTATAAGACATGGTTTCGGAGCAAGAGAACAACCGAAAAACCTCCGGAGCTCCACTCTTTGTTGTACTAATCATAAATAATTAAAAAAATGCCATAAATTTTTTTCCCAAATTT
>JASAMX010013418.1:0-11814 GCA_030248175.1 Microlaimidae sp. YZB2_3 | reverse complement strand
CATGGCAAAATACTAAAAAAGCTAAAAATAATAAATTAAGGATATAATAAATTAATAAAACCTTTAAATTTAGTCGTGCCTGCGGTAGCCGAATATTTTTCCAGGTATATATAAAAAATTTGAGGATCTATTGTTAAAGTTTACGACAAAAAATCGGTCTCTGCTCATTATTTTATAAAATAAACAGTTTTCTTTTGTTTTTAAAAGGTGTTCCGATACGAGGTATGTATACCTGAGCCTGATCCTGATTTAATTGTATTTAATTATTTTAATAGTAGCCGTATCCAATTGAAAACAAAGCCTTTAAAAGAACAAGGATACAATTGAGCAGGGCCGTGCTGAGTTTACAGTGGGACGTGGGTTTTATAATGATGTAAAAAGCGCAATTAGGGTGTGTACACTTGTTTTCTAAGCAAATAGGAGTCTTTAGCGCCTCAGCCAACTGCTGTGCGCGCAGGGAATTAAGCCGAGACATGGAAGTGTAGTAAAGAACCAGTTAACCACTCAACGACCAACCGCTGGAGGGATGGAGTGTGAATGGATTATCCATATAGCTGTTTGTCGCGCTTTGCTGCCACGGCC
Source organism: Microlaimidae sp. YZB2_3 (assembly GCA_030248175.1). Classification (NCBI taxonomy): domain Eukaryota; kingdom Metazoa; phylum Nematoda; class Chromadorea; order Desmodorida; family Microlaimidae; species Microlaimidae sp. YZB2_3. Next base: position 11,232 of record JASAMX010013418.1, on the reverse strand, counting down.
AAGTGCTTATTATAACCCTAAAGCACAAATAATTCCCACTGAGCTTCGAAACAAAAGCTGCAGTCAGCCATGGCACTTCCGCATCTTTCCACTAATTATCATGAACATTTCTTTGTAAAATAATGTGCACAAAAATATTTAAATAAATATTATCTCTCTATTGGGAAAATATGCGTATTTAAACAATAACATACAATATCAATTATTAATAAAAATAATAGTCTTAGCTACCTTAGCTATAGTTTGTGGAAATAGATTTTAATATATAATTTTTTCGTAAAACGTATCCGCTCACTGGAATTTTTTTCCACTTCTATCGCATGTTTTTTTCATAAACGCCATCAAAACATAATAGTTTTACTTTTTTGGGCGTTTGCTGTTCTCAGTAATAGTAATCTTCAGCATACATGGGTAAGACGGTCCGGCCGGAGTGGGAGGTTAAACCCCAAATTAGGGGGGGTTATAATCCGAGAAACGCAAAATACCCATATCGTTTTTTTTTCTGGAGTGCATTTTACCCATATAGTTTTTCGATTTTAAAGAAAAAATAGGTAAAAAAACGCTAATTTTAGATCAAAAAGCCATTTTGATTGCATTTTTGAGTTTTTTATTGCTTAAAACATTCATTTTGACCTCAAAACTTAATTTTGGAGGCAGAAGTCATTTTAAAAACTTTTTTTCTTCATTTTTCCAAAATTGGGGGGGCATACATAGGCATACATTGGAGGGGTTGGGGGGGTTAACCCCCCAAAATCTGAGAAGGGGGTTTAACCCCCCACACTTAGAAATGGGGGGGGGAGACAAGGTTAACCCCCCAATTTTGGAAAAAGGAAGAAAAAAAATGTCTTTAAAATGACTTCTAACTGCATCCAAACTTAAGTTTTGGGGTCAAAATGAATGTTTTAAGCAATAAAAAGCTCAAAAATGCAATAAAAAGGGCTTTTTGACCTAATATTAGCGTTTTTTTACCTATTTTTCCTTCAAAATCGAAAAACGAAAGGGTAAAATGCACTCCAGAAAAAAAAACGATATGGGTATTTTGCGTTTTTCGGATTTTAACTCCCCCTCCTAATTTAGGGTTTAACCCCGCTCCGGACCAACTTGCCCATGTATGGGGGGTGAACCTTTACCCCCCCCACTTCTGAGTGGGGGGAGGTTAAACCCTCTTTCCAAAATTTGGGAGAGGGTTAACCCCCCAACCCCCCGTGCCCATGTATGATCTTAAGTAATTCTCACAAATTTTACCTTCGCAGCTGTTTTCTAACTTAAGCTTAGGTATTCCTAAGCCTAAGGAAAACCTAAAAAAACAATCTAAGCTTTTGTTACGCTTGTTGTTTAGCTTGTTTTTTTAGATTTTGTTAGGCTTAGGAACACGTAAGCTTAGGCTTTAGGAAGAGGGCTAAGGTTTTTTTAAGGTTTTTTAGGCTTAGGAACATGTAAGCTTAGGTTAAGAAACAGCTGCGGTGGTTAAATCTGCAGAGCTGATTCCTGCTAGCCGCTAAGATTGGTCATTACTGAGAATTACCATTACTGAGAATAGCAAACGCCCTTTTTTGTTATATTACCACTGTCGGGTGGCCGGGGGCGCAGTTTCAGACCGTGCACAGGTCTGTTCGGGTAGTTTTTTGTGGTGTATCATAATCATAGATGAAAACGGTTACCGAAGCTGGGGGGGGAGTTGTTTACCACGGGTAAATTACTTTTCAAAACTCATGAGAAGGGTCCTGGGAGGTCGGACCCCTCTGGCTTTCTAGGCTGAGTAGACCCGCGGTGGAAATATTTGAAACCTACTCTCTGTTTTTTTAGCGATACTGGAAAAATTTTGACAAAAAAATTTTTGTTTGCGCTCCTATAACTTTTGAACGCGCCGCGATCAATATGCAAATATCTCGCGTTAATGTCCTTGTATTTTTGGCTACCTGCTGAAAAAAAATTTTTTTTTAAATTTTGAGGGGTTAGCCTCAAAACCCCCGAAATTTGCGGTCAATTTTTTTCGGCCAAATTTCTAACTTTTTACCATATGGGTCCTTACGTCTGAAAATTTTTGTGCAGATTGCCCATACTTTCTTGAGCTCAAAAATATATAATTTGTTAGGGGTAACGTACCTGGGTCGGGTACTCCGAGAGGTTAAATGTCGTCAATCATAGATGAACACGGTCAACCCCGGGTAAATGACATTTCAAAATTTAGGAGGGGGGTCCTAAGCATAGGTGGGCAGCCTCTCGGATTTTAAGGGGGGGTGTCAAATTTTAGGGGGGTGTCCGGGAAGACCCAAATTTTGAGGGGGGGTGTACCCAATATTTCCGCGCTGCCTTAAAATGGGCTTAAAACGCGTAAAAAAACGTAAAACAAGCTTATAAATGCTTTAAAACTGTGTAAAATTGAAATAAGACCTTATTGCAACTTACAAATTTTATTTTTTAATTTTTTTTTATTTTATTTTTTAACTTACATATTTTTTAATTATTAATATAATGTGTTTATATATTCTTATAATTAGATTAGAAATCATAGTTTTTTTTTAATAATTACGTAATAATAGAATAATAATATTATTGTCTTGATTATAAAGTCAAGTATCACAAACTTTTTAATCCATAATCTTATATTTAATTAAAGATTATATACATATATGGGCGTACGCGTAGCCAGGGGGGGTCTAGACACCTCTTTTAGGTCGGCAAAGGGAAAAATTTGGGGTTAGACAGACCTCCCTTTTGCAGTGGCGTGCCCAGGATTTCATTTCGGGGGGGGGTCGGTCTGGGGGCCCTACTAACCCGGAACGGGGGTCTGGGGGGCGAGAGCCCCCCAGCGGGGTCAAAGGGCGGAGCCCCTTGTCAGGGGGTCCGGGAAGCAGAATGCCCCCGGGGGAGAAAATTTTTAATTTAAGGCGCTAAAATACACTTGAAATTTTAATTCCAGATGATACTTATTACAAAATTTAAGGTTTCTTATACCTACACATTTAAAACATGCGTTTAAAACGTTAATTAAAGGATAATAGTGTTTATAGTAGTTTTATTAAACTATACCATAACTACTGAACGGGATAATCGATTTGTAATCGAAAAACTAAGATAAATTTATCAAGTAATAATTAACTCTCCGCGCGAAGCGCGGAAAATTTTTTTAGTCGTTTTATAACACTTAAAAATTTTTCTCCAGGAGGCGAATTTTGGGGGGGTGTCCCCGGGTACCCCAAATTTAGGGGGGGGGGGTGTCAGCAAAATCCGAAATTTTGTGGGGGGTATAACCCCCCCAACCATACATGGGCACGGGGGGAAGGGGGGGGGGGTTAACGCCCCCCAAATTCTGAGAAGTGGGGTTTAACCCCCCCCACTCAGAAGTGGGGGGGGAGAAAAAGTTAACCCCCCCCCCAATTTTGGAAAAATGAAGAAAAAAAATGTCATTAAAATGACTTCTAACTGCCTCCAAACTTAAGTTTTGAGGTCAAAATGAATGTTTTAAGCAATAAAAAGCTCAAAAATGCAATAAAAAGGGTTTTTTGACCTAAAATTAGTGTTTTTAACCTATTTTTCCTTCAAAATCGAAAAACGATATGGGTAAAATGCACTCCAGAAAAAAAACGATATGGGTATTTTGCGTTTCTCGGATTTTAACCCCCCCTAATTTGGGGTTTAACCCCCCCTCCACTCCGGACCAACTTGCCCATGTATGCCCCCAACCTCCCCCCCCCCTGCCCACCTATGGTCCTAAGGGGGGTCGAACCCCCCCTAGCTTTCTAGGGGGGGTCGACCCAGGGTGGAAGATTCTGAAACCTAGAGGGGGGTCAGGTGGGGTCCAATTTCCGAAGCAAAATACTTTTAAACCATTAAAGGTTTAATAATAGTTTTTTTATAAGATAATACTACTTTTTATTGAATAAAAAGCGATATTCAGGTATAAAAAAGGGTGTAAAAACATGAATTTGTGTAAAAAATTCACGTTTTTGGAAGAAAATTTAGTATAAAAAAGGTACTTAAAATTTTCTCGAGAGGGGAGGGGGGGTCAGATTTCAAAATCTAGAGGGGGGTCAGGGGTAAAAAATTCGAAAATTCGGGGGAAGGGGAGGGCCCCCTGGATTTTTTTCTAGGGGGGGGCCAAAATTTCGAGGCTAGGGGGGTGGACCCCACCCTAACCCCCCCCCCCCTTGTTCATCTATGGCGTCAATTTTACGATTTTTGCTAAAAATCTTTGTATGGGGGACACATTGTGCATATTTTGGCTAATTTTGCCAATCTTTCATTTTAAGTGACGTGTTTATACTCATATGAAAACTTTCGACGCACTGATTTCAAAAATAGATAGTTTTTTAAATTTTCTTCAGTGGTTACCCAATTTTGCACCCATCAATGTAGGTACCCCAAACAAAAATTCTTAAGAGGTAATTTTATTATAATACCGTCATGTTTGTTATATCAAAACTCTCGACACGCTGATGTCAAAAAAATTATTTTTAACTCGATTCACTCAATGGTTAACATTTTTACAACCCACAATCGCACAATGTACCCCCAAAATTTTTTAGGGGGTCTTTTTTATATATTTATTATAATACCGTCTTGTTTGTGCTCATATCAAAGCTCTCGACACGCTGATCTTAAAAATATAAATTTTAACACGATTCACCCAAAGGTTACCATTTTTACAACCCATAATGTACCGCCAAAAATTTTTAGGGGGTCATTTTTATATATTTATTGTAATACCGTCATGTTTGTACTCATATAAAAGCTCGCGACACACTGATCTCAAGAATATAAATTTTAACTCGATTCAACCAATGGTTGACATTTTTACAATCCACAATATACCCCCAAAAATTTTTAGGGGATCATTTTTATATGTATATTGTAATACCGTCTTGTTTGTACTCATATTAAAGCTTTCGACACGCTGATCTCAACCATTGGGTGAATCGAGTTGAAATTTATATTTTTGAGATCAGCGGTGTTGAAAACTTTCTTATAAGTACAAACAAGACGGTATTACAATATATATATAAAAATGACCCCCTAAAAATTTTTTGGGGGTACATTGTGGATTGTAAAAATGGTAACCATTAGGTGAATCGAGTTGAAATTTATATTTTTGAGATCAGCGTGTCGAGAGCTTTAGTATGAGTACAAACATGACGGTATTATAATAAAATCACCTCTTAAGAATTTTAAGGGGTACATTGATGGGTGCAAAATTGGGTAACCACTGAAGAAAATTTAAAAAAACTATATATTTTTGAAATCAATGCGTCGAGAGCTTTCATATGAGTATAAACACGTCATTTAAAATGAAAAAATGGCAAAATTACCATTTTTCAAATTCGGGGGTATTTGGGGGTATGTAACCGGGTCTCTATAAAAAATTTTAGCCTAAAATTAATATTTTTGAAATTAACACGCATAGAGCTTTCAAATGAATGTAAACACGGCTTATAAATAATAAAAACAAAGAAAATCACCCCTTACTAATTTTGGGGGTAGGTACAAGGTACAAAGGGGTCTGTATTTTGGTTACCCGTTCATTTAAAGTAAATTTTTTTATATTTTTTAAATCAGCACGCCGAGAGCTTTAAAATGATATATTGCTCGCCTATATAGAGGGGCTGTGTCAAAAGTTTTATTTTTAGGGGTCAGCCATTGAAGTGCTTTAGGGCTTCAAAAAATTTTTGGGACTATCACCAAAATGTAGAGCTTAGAATTCCGCATAAGTCCCTCCGGTCTCAAACCTGTGGCTCAAACAGTTTTTGAGCATGATGCCAAAATATGCACTATGTGTTGTGTCCCCCATACAAAGATTTTTAGCAAAAATCGTAAAATTGATCCCCTTTAACCTCTCGGGGTATCCGACCCAGGTAGGTTACCCCTAATAAATTGTATATTTTTAAACTCAGGAAAGTATGGGCAATCTGCACAAAAATTTTCAGACGTTACGTAAGGAAGGACCCCTATGGTAAAAAGTTAAAAATTGGGCCAAAAAAAATTGACTGTAAATTTCGGGGGTTGTGGGGCTAACCCCAAAATTTTTGAAAAATTTTTTTTTCCAGAAGGTAGCCAAAAATACAAGGACCTTAACGCGAGATATTTGCATATTGATAGCGGGGCGTTCAAAAGTTATAAGAGGGCAAACAAAAATTTCTTTGTCAAAATTTTTCCAGTGTCGCTAAAAAACAACAGAGAGTAGAGGGGAGGTCAGGTGGAGTCCAGTGTCCAAAGCGATATTCTGGTATAAAAAATGTGTAAAAACATGAATTTGACTTTAAAAAATTCACGTTTTTGAGAGAAAATTTAGTATAGAAAAAGTACTTAAAATTTTCCCAAAAGGGAAGGGTCGGGTTCAAACTTTAGAGGGGGCTTAGGGGTAAAATTTGGGGGGAGGGGTCATAGGCATAGGGGGACTGGGAGGTTATACCCCCCAAAATTTCGGATTTTGCTGACAGCCCCCCCCCCCTAAATTTGGAGTACCCGGGAACACCCCCTCCCTCAAAATTCGCCTCCCGGAGAAAAAATTTTAAGCGTTATAAAAGGACTAAAAAAATTTTTCCGCGCTTCGCGCGGAGTGTTTATTACCTTCTTTATGTCATATACTTCATTTTTTCTCTTATTATATAACAAACATTAATTAAACATTATTAACCTTTTTATTAACGTTTTAAACACCTGCTTTAAATGTAAAGGGATAAAAGAAACCTTAAATTTTGTTATAAACATCATCTGGAATTAAAATTTCTAGTGTATTTTAGCGCCTTAAATTAAAAATTTTTCCCTCGGGGGGCATTCCGCCCCCGGACCCCCCTGACAAAGGGCTCTGCCCCTTGACCCCGCTGGGGGGCTTCCGCCCCCCAGACCCCCATTACTGGGGGACTGCCCCCCAGACCCCCCTTCAGGGTTAGTATTTACCCCTTCCCCAGACCGCCCCCCCCCCAAATGAAATTCTGGGCACGCCGACGCCACTGTTCTTGACCTCCCAAATGTTTATCCTTGGCAACCCAAATGGGGGTCTAGACTAGTGTTGTAAAAAGTTACTTTTACTTTTACTTAAAGTAATAAAAGTAACGGATTTTGGATTACCTTTACTTTTACTTTTACTCGACTTTTGAAATTTCAATTACTTTTACTTTTACTCTTACTCGACTTTTGAAATTTCAAATACTTTTACTTTTACTCTTACTCGGATTTTCCTCTGCAAATACTTAAATTAATTTAAGTAAAATTTAAGTAATTTGAAAGGGTAAATTCCCCATGGGCTTTTTGTAAAGTAAATGGCAAGAGAACATTTTTTAAGCCACTAACACGCTAAAACCATTTATTTTGACTAAAAACTTATTAAAATGATAATTTATACATAAAATTAGCAAAAAAACTTTGGAACAGAGCTTTGGAGCTCCAAAAACCGGTGTTTTGCTCCGTTCAAAATTACTTTTATTATACTTTTACTTTTACTTTAAAAAATAGGTCTTACTTTTACTTTACTTAAATAAAATTTTGACCATTACTTTTACTTTTACTTTACTTAAATTAAAAAATTACAAATTACTTTTACTCTTACTTTACTTAAATTAAAATTTTTCAAATTACTTTTACTTTTACTTAAAATAATCCAAAATCAATACTTTTTACAACACTAGTCTAAACCCGGCTACGCCCATGTATGTATATAATTTTTAATTAAATATAAGATTATGGATTAAAAAGTTTTTGATACTTGACTTTATAATCAAGACAATATAATTACTATTCTATTATTACGTAATTATTAAAAAAAACTATGATTTCTAATCTAATTCTAAGAATATATAAACACATTATTATTAAAAGCATTAAAAAATAAAATTTATAAGTTGCAATAAGGTCTTATTTTAATTTTACACAGTTTTAAAGCATTTATAAGCTTGTTTTACGTTTTTTTACCCGTTTTAAGCCCATTTCAAGACAGCACGAAATTTTGGGTGCACCCCCCTCAAAATTTGGGTCTTGCCAGACACCCCCCCCCCAAATTTTGACCCCCCCACCTATACCTCCCCCCAATATCCGACAGGCTGCCCACCTATGGTCATAGGTGTTTTTGGTCCGGGTGTTTTCGGTCGGGTCCGCTAGGGTGGGTCGACCCCCGGATGGAAGGCCAAAATTTTTTAGGGGGGACCCCCAGGAGGGTCCGGATCTCCCTGGCTTTTTAGGCGGGGTCGACTCGGGGTGTGAGATTTCAAATTTAGAGGGGTCAGGGAGGTCCAATTTTTTAACAAAAATTTTTTAACTCAATAATTTAAGTGCTTTTAGGTCTAATATTGAATTTATGTACTAAAACCGCCTATTTAGGCCTAAAAAGTGTATTTAAACCTTGTTTTTAACTAAAAAACCGTGTTTTTGATAGTAAATAAAAAATATACTTCCAAATTGGTCGGGAAAGGGGTCAGGCCGACCGCTCTCGAGCTTTGGGGGGAGGGGAGCCGTGGATTTTTTCTAGGGGAGGTCCAAAATTTTGGCTCTAGGGGGGTGGACCCCTCTGCCTCCCCCCCCAAAAACACCTATGGGAGGGGTGCCCCTACCCCTTAGATTTTTTAAGGCGGGGAGGCCAAAATTTTGAGACTAGGGGCGGGGCGTTGGGGGGGGGGCGGTGGACCGACCCTTATTTCACCCTACCCCTCCCTCCATTTTCTTTCATCTATGATCTATGATCATAATGCTGTACTTTTCAAACATAAAACAAATATTCTAAAATTCGCATTTAAAAAATATTAATTTAGCTTGCTAATGGTATTAAGTTTTTTATGTGTTTGGTCTTTTTGTAAATAGTATTCCTATTCGCATATTAAATTTCCATTGCAAATTAAATTAACCAAATCACTTTCTATTATGTGATCGAAATGTTCAAAAACAAATATAACACATTGAACATTGAAGACGAAAAAAATGTGATTGATTGCGGATTAGAAACCTGAAAGTAGACTGACGTTGAGAAGCCAACTCTCTGATCCTTTCAAATAAGATCGGAAATCGGATTAAAATTACGTAATAGGGAAGAAGAAAACTTTCACGACGTTCACAAACAATAATTTTATTTGTTGGCAAGAAAAAAAGACTAAAGCAGTCATAATAAATATGGAACACTCATTTCTTAGGTCACAGAAGGGATAAGGCATAGGTGGAAAATTCCCTAGATTTTTTGCCAGATTTCGTCATAATCAAAAAACAATATAAGTAAAAGAGAAAAAAAAACGATACGCGTATCATGCGTTGCTCGGATTTTAACCCTCCCTGGCGCTGCCTCCCCCTCCCCATTTTCGGACCAACTTTCCCATTTATGCTTCCAAGTAATTGGTTAGACCTCCTTTTGTGGGGAGATGTTTTGGGCATACATGGGCACGGGGGGTTAACCCCCCGAATTCTGAAAAGGGGGTTTAACCCCCCCCCCCACTCGAACGAGGGGAAGAAAAGGTCAACCCCCCAATTTTGGGAAAATAAAAAAAATGTCTTTAAAATGACTTCTAACTGCCTCTAAACTTAAATTTTGAGGTCAAAATGAACATTTTAAACAGTAAAAAGCTCAAAAATGCAATAAAAAGGGCTTTTTGACCTAAAATTAGCGTTTTTTACCTATTTTTTCTTTAAAATCGAAAAACGATATGAATAAAATGCACTCCAAAAAAAAGATATTTTGCGTTTCTTGGATTTTAACCCCCCCTAATTTGAGGTTTAACGGTTAAACTGGGGGTTAAATGGGGTTTAAACTTTAACCCCCATCCACTCCGGTCCGGACCAACTTGCCCATGTATGGCTTTGGCTTCGGGTACCTACAAATTTTCATTTAAATTTATTATTATTTATAATAAATAACCGATATCAAGACGAGAACACCCCTAAAATTTGATTAATGCGCTAAAAATGAGTTTAGGCATGTTGTACATATCCGCTATAAATTTTTGGCCGGCAGCTGCCATCATAGGTGGGCAGAGGGGTTATACCCCCAAAAATCTCGATTATAGCCGACAACCCCCCCCCCCTCCTAAAATTTGGGGGTACCCCGGACACCCCTTCTAAAATTTGGGGGGTCCCAGTTCTAAAAACGCTAAAAATGGGGTATTTGATGTATATCTAGCGCCTGAACGGATCCGTGATTTTTGATCTGACTGGACCGGATCCAAAGGTAGATCCGGTCGGAACGGATCCGGACTGGATCAGAGATCCATACAAAATATTTCAAACTTAATACTATTGTTTTATAAAATAATAAAAAGGTATTGTATGGGCTTAATATATACCATATAGGCTCAACAAAGCAAAGAAAAATGGTATAAGCTTAAGCTTTCTAAATGGTACCAATAAAATAAATATATTAAAATAATAAAAAAATACAAACAAAATTATAAATTAATGTTACATAATATATAAAATTAATGTTACATAATATAAAAAATTTTGGTTGAAGCTAGCTATATAGCCACATGTTGTTCCACTTTTCTTTGATTGTAAACTTTCTAGATGGAACATAAATATCAAGCGCTTAAATATATACTGTGCTCTGTCTTTTTATATTTACATCAGCAAGTCATTAAGATCCCAGGACGATACTGTGCTCTGTCTTTTTATATCCACATTAGCAAGTTATTAAGATCCCAGGACGAAGTAAGCACCAAAACTGCCACATAAGCTTTATAAGACGACTATGAAACGCGCTATAACAGCTTAAATGAACAGCCTGTGATTTTAAGCTGAATAATTTAAAGCTAAAAATAAAATATTAACTTATACATAACCACTATCTCAAATAGTACAAACAACTGTAAACTCAATGCTTGCCAGTGATTTCAAAACAACACTTAAACAAACAAAAAGTCCACAGTGCTGCACATTGGAATCCACTGAAAATCAAGGAGGCAATATGAATTAAAATGAATCAACGTAAAGCTCTTTGTGCCCAGCAGGTTCCAGTTAAGACCACCAAGCCTAACAACACACTTATATATATAGATAAACCAACCAGCAAATTTACAACAACACATGCAAAACATTAAAAAAACACATTAACATAAAACATTAAAACAGAGGAGAACTAGAAGAAATTGTTGTGATTTTTGCCACTTTATATAGTAGCTTTGACAGGTAATAAAGAGCATTTATGACCCCATAATCCGTTTTAATGCTGCATGCTGCTTTCAATCTGCAATTATACCACTGAGTGTAAAATTGTTTGGCAACTTTTGGATCATATTATAATACAAGTCAAACCTAACATTT
>JASAMX010013416.1:0-57169 GCA_030248175.1 Microlaimidae sp. YZB2_3 | reverse complement strand
TTTCCAAATTTTGCTTAATTTAAGTTTCTACTTGTTGTTCAACGTGTAACTGGCAAAAAGTTGCAGCTAAAATGCCAAATGGTATCAAAATAAGCAAAATTTGGGAAAAAAATGCATTTAATTTCGACACTTTGAGGACCCCTTTGATGAGACTCAGTGATGCTATGACCCCTACACATTTCAACGTTATCTTTTGAGACTACAATTCGACCCGTTTTTACCTCCGCATATGTGTGCAAAAATTTGCACTATCAGCACCCAGGAGGGGGATTGATCCCCCTTAATTTCTGGGAAGGCAAAAATTTTGTAAGGGTCCCCCCTTTTGGTTTTTTTAAAATTCCAAAAATTTTCCGATAGCTTCTGTAATGTATTAAAGCTATTTAAAATAATTTATTTTAAATGATTTAGGTTCATGCAAGCTCTTATTTATAAAAAGGAATTATTTATAATTCAAAACATTAGTAAGTAAGTTTAAAAATATTGTATTTTGTTTTGTGTGTGTATTTTGCATAAAACTATTTTATTTTGTTGTATTTATTTAAAAAAAACAACAGGAAATAAAATCAAAGAGTACATATTAAACTAGGTTTCCTGGTGCCTTTAAAAGCTTAAAATTAAACATTTTCAAGTTCCCCGGACCCCCTGACAAGAGGCTCCGCCCCTTGACTCCGCTGGGGCGCCGCCCAACCCCCTTGTGGGCCCTTATAAAGCACTTTCCAAAATCCCCCCCTCAATTGAAATCCTGGCTACGGCCCTGACTATTTCATTTTATAACGATTGCTAATTACCGTAATAAAACAGCGGGGACTAAAAATTCATTCGGAAAATAGACTAAATTTTACCAGGACTAATTTTTAAACCAATTTTATATTGCGTAATCATGAATACCATGTTCCACATTTTACAATTTTATTTTTTATAAATCACACAATTTCACATGAAACGTGAGTAACATAAAAAATAAAAAGTTCACGACGGTCATATTGACTATCTCTTTTATTTGAGCTATCAACGTCGTATTTTGAAAATTCGGTACCGAAGAAGATATAGTCCAAAATCAAAAAAAGCCCCAATTTGGAAAAGTACTGAAATGCACCCCTCTGCCCCATATTCCTACGTTATGGATAACGTTTTCGAAGTTCCCGTTTTGTCGCCACTTCACATTTTTGTATAGACCATTTTTCTACGACTTTTAAACACACGTACATACATAGCATGGAAATCTTGAATATGAATTTCCGATTTTTTATGCATTGAAAAGGATTTGCAAATTTTTCTGCTGCACAGTTTCTAATATAATTTTTTGGGCGGCTTTCCAGTAAAAAGAGTACTAAACAATCTAAAAACAGTATCTAAAAACAAAAAATGGCTTACCTTTATTAATTAAAAAGAACTTTTAAGTTTGTTAATGTTTCTTTTTGACCACAATTGCTTTTTCAGAAATAAAAGTTTTTTTAAAAAATATGGTTTATGAATTCAAATAAACTTCTAGATCAAAAGTCAAAAACTGCGGAACTTTATTACAAGCCAGAACATACATGGACAGAATCGGTTTCCGGGCAAATCAGCTAGAAATAAAAATTAAAGAGTTACCCGACATTTTCTTAGCTCTACACGGGAACGAAAGCGCACGGTGAGCGGCAGCGGGACCGGGACGATTCGCTCCCGCCGATTCGCTCCCCGGCGCGTAGCTCCCGGGACGACTCGCTCCCGGGAGTTTTTATAAACGCAAATCTTATCGAATCAACTTCATTGGGCGGAGCGCTCCTGGGAAATCCCGCTCCCGAAAGTTATAAACGCAAAAAATCTTATCGAACCTACCTAGGACAATTTCCCTCACTCCCTGCTCAATTCGCTACCGGCATTTTTAATAAACTGGGATTTTTAAAGTAGTCCGTTCAGACGAAATTAATCGATTTTTCACTATTTGTTTGTAAAAATGATGAGTAATTTATACAATGATTTAATTGTCATATAAACTAACCTATATTTGTTAGACTCACTTAAAAATAAATGAACATAACGGAATGCTTAGTTTTTGTGTATTATATTGTAATTATAAAAACGATGTTTATATACTGCATTTATTTTTTATATTTATTATAACCAAAACAATTTCTTAAAAGGTTAAAAAGTATAGAACAACGCATTAGAAGTAACAATGAGATCATATGAATGTTGATCAACGGAGCAATTTTAATTTGATTTGAAAAAAAAACAACTATGGCTAAAATTAAAGATTAAATCGTTAGTTAGATTAAGAATTAGTCTTGATTATTAGTTTAAAGGTATGTTATTTTTGTGTATTTTATTGTAATTAAAAAAACAATGTTTATTATCCATTTAACAATTTTATTATTTTATTTTATTTAATTTTAATTTAATTTAATTTTTTATTATTTAATAATTCATTCAGAAAATACACCTGTAAAAGTGAATTCAAACACCAAACTATAAAAATCATTCCGAGATGTAAACAAACATTAGTAAAAATTATTAGAATATGACATATTTTTTATTTTATGGTTTACTGTATTTTTAACACTGAACAATTTTCTTTAAATTGAAGGATTTTGACTGTCGTGTTTTTTTATTTATGGTTTTCTGTATTTTTAATTTTATTAATTATTAGATATAAAACACAAATTCTAAATTGCTTAATTAAAACTTAAACTAAATGTCATGTTGTTGTTGTACTTCGTTCAGTTACGTATTGTTAGACCAATTCTGGAGTACGCTCATGCAGTTTGGAACCCTTATTTACAAAAAGATATAAACATTTTGGAAAAAGTGCCACAAAATTTCACTAGGAGGTTGCTTTAAAAAATGCAGGTTGTAACCTGTTAGTTATCAACAAAGGCTGAATTTTCCTAGGTTTAGAAAGATTAAAGAACCAAAGAAACAAAACTGATTTATATGAGTGCTTTAAAATTATACAAAAACTTAAACAATTTGCAGACCCATGATTTAAATTAGCGCTCTTTTTAGTACTTTAAAGTCATTTAAGATAGCTATGTTGGTATTTGTTTAAATTATAGTTTATGTTGGCGGCGATTGATTAGCAAATTAGATGAGTTTGTCGATGATTTTGTTGAAAAAAAAGAAGAAGAAAAAACAAAAGAAAAATGAAATGATGATACAGTAAAATTTGTACTATCGGTGTCGACTATCACTAGTAAATATTAGTTCTGTTATCTGATCATTAAAAAAGCGATATTTAGGCATAAGATTTGTAAAACTTGAAACTGCAAAAATGAAAACGAAACTGTTTTATTTAATTAGTTATTTCCAGGTCTCGTGCCTAGTTGAAAGTGTATTATTTGTCATCATATTTATAATTTTATACTTTTTTTAAACGCATTAAATTCACTTACATATTTCATATTCCGATAGTAGAAAACCTTTGGATTTGGGTTTTTTAATCTTCAATTTTGTGTAGAAAAGAATTAAGCATATAAAAAATTAAAAATATTCTATAAATTATTTGTTGTTAGTAATAAAAAATAATAACTGGCCAGAAGTATAAAAAAATTTGTCTCCACTGGCGACAAATTATAGTGTATATCTATTAGGGTAGTGCATTTAATTTCGGCACTTTTCCCCAATTGGGCATTTTTGATTTTGGACCATATCTTTAGTAATCCTGGACGGAATACGACGTTTGATAGCTCAAACGAGAGCTAATTATTTGTAGATGACTGTCGTGAGCTTTTTATTTGTTATGTTATGATATTTTCATGTGAAATTGTGTGATTTACAAAAAATAAAATTGTTACTCGTTTTTAGAACATGGGCATTTTATGATTACGCAATAAATTGGTTTAAAAATTAAACTGTCCTGGCAAAATTTAGTCTATTTTCCGAATTTTTAGTGCCCGTGGTTCTACGTTGCGTCTGTAGTGAGCAATAGTTATAAAATAAAATAGTGTAATTTCGGCACTCATATGCTGTAGGTAAAAACGGATTGAACTAAGTGGTCGGGTGTTAAATTGTAGTTGTAAATAGTTAAAAGACAACGTTGAAATGTGTAGGGGTCATAGCACTGCACTTAAACTCGATTAAGAGGGTCCTTTTAAAAAGTGCCGAAATTAAATGCACTTTTTTCCCAATTTTTGCTCATTTTGATACCATTTGGCATTTTAGCTGTAACTCTTTGCCAGTTACACGTTGAACAACAAGTAGAAGCTTAAATTAAAGAAAACTGTCTGAAGATAATGATAGGTTGTGAAATTTTTGAAAATGATGATTTTTTACTGAGAAACAATCGATTGTTTGTAAAGTGCCGAAATTAAATGCACATATTTAATTTCGGCAATTTTCCATTTTTTTAAAAACTGATTTAATTAATTAAAAAAACCAACTTTCGTACAATGAAACTTTTTTGACGCATCGCAGTATCGTGAAAGCTTCAAAATGAGCTATCAAACATGAAAATCGCGCCATACAGTAAAAAGTTACATCGGAAAAACAAAAAAGTGCCAGAATTAAATGCACTACCCTATTATTATTATATTTTTTTCGTTGAAAAACAGGAAACATACATATCTTAACTGCACTGACGACAAACTTTGCACTTTTAGCGTTTGTATCTTTAACAGTGCCTTAATTTTTTTAGTGTGTGTGTGTGTGTGTGCGGATTTTTTTCTTTATGGTGTAATTACCAAGAATGATGCATTGAAAAGGTCATTACTAAATTTGATTTTGTTATAGTGTTTGCCAGTACAATCTTTTGTAAAAATTTTTTTAATTGAGCAAAAGTTTTTAAGTTTTTTAATAGATTAGACTGTAATGTCATTACCACATTACATTCGACACAGTAAAAAAATTGGTCCCTAAAAAAACAAAGATAATAAAAGTATTTTATGCAGTTAAAACAAGACTGAGTATTTTCTGAAAAAATATTAAAAATCATTCATTTGCTGATATTACATTTTGAAAACCCCGTTTTTTTAGTGGTACAAAAACAACACCACCATACAGGGAAGCCTACCTATTAAACTTTAATTCTAGAAAAGTATAGTAGGGTAAAACACCTGCGATACTAATTCTAGTATAGTATAGTATTAGATCTATGAGTTTAATTTTAGTACAGTATAGTACAGTATAGTATAGAGGTTTTTTAATTTTCTTACTAACGTTACTAGTAAGACAGCTATACTAAAATTAAAAACACAATTAATTCTAGTATAAAGTAAAATCGCATTAAATTTTTAGATGACAAAATAGATCAAAATTTTTACTTAATTTCAAAATTATTCAACACTTGAACAACTAAATATTTTGGTAAATGTTGTTGGTTTCTCTGTTTTGTTAAAAAATTAAAAAAATACATACGGTTGTAATTTATGACAAAAATGTATTTGAGCGTGGAACCAACCCCATGGGTGTTTTTGGTCGGGTCCGCTAGGGGGTGGGGTCCACCCCCGGATGGAAGGCCAAAATTTTTTAGGGGGGGGTCCGGACCCTGTGGCTTTTTAGGGGGGTCGACCCCGGGTGCGAGATTTTAAATTTAGGGGGGGGGGCAGGGGGTCCAATTTTTTAACAAAATTTTTTAAACTCAATAATTTAAGTGTTTTTAGGTCTAATCTTGAATTTTATGTATTAAAACCGCCTATTAAGGCCTAAAACGTAAAAAAATTGTGTTTATGACAGTAAATAAAAAATATACTTCCAAATTGGTCGGGACGGGGGGGGGGGGGTCAGGCCGGACCGCTCTCGAGTTTTGGGGGGGGAGAGGGGGGCCCTGGATTTTTTTAGGGGGGGGGGCAAAATTTTGGTTCTAGAGGGGGGGGGGTTGGACCCCTCTGTTCCCCCCAAAACACCTATGCCCAACTACCCCCCTATTCATCTATGTACATTGTGCTTTTTGAATGTGGACTTTTCGAATTTCGGTTGCATAGCCGACATATATAAAATAAACTATACTGATATAATATTATAATAATATTTTATTGTTTAGAGCTTAATTCAGGGATTGCTCCAACTGGATCCAATGGATCGGTACTCGGCGGAGGAAGTGCTGATTCATCCCTGGATTACGGTAATTAATTCGGAGGTTTTTATCCCATTTTTAGTGTTTTTAGTTCAGACACATTCAAATTTTTGTGGACTTGTGAAGGGAGAGGGAGGGGTTCCATCCAAGGTACCACCTAATTATAGAAGATGTGTCGGCAGTTTCTGAATTTTTTTTGGGGAGGAGGTCGGTATACGGGTATAACCCTCTGGCCACCAAGCATAAACATAGACCGACAAACTAGGTAGGGGGTGGCTACCCCGCGTAAATCATCTTTTGAGAGCTAGGTGGGGGGTTCAAGAGAGTCCGTACCCCCTAGTTTTTTAGGGGGGGGGTCGACCTCGGGTAGACCAGTTTGAAATCTAGAGGAGGATTAGCGTCCGGTTTCCAAACAAAGTTATTTTAAATCATTGATTTAAGTCTTTTAGTACTAATATAGAATTAGACCCGACTCTAGCTCCTCCCTCCTATGCTCATTTATGCTGCCAACCTATCAGTGGCGTGCCCAGGATTTCATTTGGGGGGTGGGGGGTAAATACTAACCCTGAATGGGGGTCCGGGGGGCGGCAGCCCCCAGATATAGGGGGTCTGGGGGACGAGAGCCCCCCCCCAGCGGGGTCAACGGGAAGAGCCCCTTGTCAGGGGGGTCAGGGGGGTCCGGGGGGCAGAATGCCCCCCGGGGGAGAAAATTTTTAGTTAAGGCACTAAAATACAATCGAAATTTTAATTCCAAATGATACTTATTACAAATTTTAAGGTTTTTTATACCTATACATTTAAGACATGTGTTTAAACGTTAATAAAAGGATAATAGTGTTTATAGTAGTTTTATTAAACATGTATGCCTTAACTACTGAACGGAATAATTGATTTGAAATCGAAAAACTAAGATAAATTGTCAATTTAAACTACCCGCGTAGCCAGAAAATTTTGGTTTTTTGACTATTTATGCTTTTGGAAGGCATCAGGAAAGTTTTTATATTAATATTAAAGAAAAAATTTTTCTCTCCCAAAATTTAAAAAACGTAAGGGTTCCGCCTTAAGAAAAAATCCGGCTTCGCCAGATTTCGGCAATTTTGACTATTACTATAATTGTATATTGTATTGTGACAATTGTACTCACTGGTCTAGAAGACCTCGTACAGTTTTTTTTTAAAGATTGGTGGGATCGTAAGTCAAATTTAATAATAATGATGTGAAAGCAATAAAATTAAAGCTTTATTACAATAATATTAACCAACAGAAAGCTAAAAATTATATACAATAACAAGTAGTAAAGCCAAATCAGAAGAACATAAAAGACATTTCCAGCAAATAAGTGCATTTTAATCTTTTTCTGTACTTTTCTAAATAGAAAAAATAATAGCCTGCTATAATTGCGAAAACCAATAATAATCTTTTAATTGTAAACTCTAAAAAACATGGAGTTTATGCCGCAAAAAAATCAAAAGAATAGACACGCAGATGCAAATGCACCAAATAAAAAGGCAACAAACTTACAAAAATTAATTTTGTTAGCTTTGTTTGATGATAATTATTAGCATAGCACATGCTTTCTTTTTATTTTTTATATAAGACTTAAGTTATGATCATTATGGGCTTCTGTATTTACTAAGTGCACAATTGTATGCAGCATGAGCATATACCCAGTAGGTTAGTAATCTCTGTAGCTAATATATTACGTCTTTTATTTTTTCGCTTTACTTGCACATAATATTTTCCCTATAAAGTCCTATTTTATTTTTGGCATCTTTCATAAAAGCAGCTGAATTCCGTTTCGTATACACATTTCACCAGGATCAACATATGGAACACAGCAACAAACGGTAAAACTTTAATTTTAGCACAAACAAACCACAAAATGTGCGGAACAAAATAATATACGAACTAACGATGATCCCCGGAGCTCCAGAGCCACCACTTGCGCTCCGCCCTATTTTTGTACTGATTTCATGAATAATTTAAAAATAATTAAAAATTTTTTTTTAAATTGTAAACTAATTTTTTCTATAACGTCGTTACTACGGCAAAATGAGCCACGGTCATGAGACTGTGACTTATTCTAGGGTTAATATGGTGCTATTTGAAATTAAAAATAAGTCACAGTCGCATGCTTTATACACATTGCGGCTATAGGTGTAAGAAAGGAGGGGGGCAGGGCGGTGTTCACCCCCTCCCCTCAAAATTTTGGGCCCCCCTAGACGAAAATCTAGGCCTCCCCCTTACCCCGAATTTCCCAATTTTTTTACTCCTGACCACCCTCTAGGATTTAAAATCTGACCCCCCCCCATCTCCCACCTCGGGAAAATTTCACGTACGTTTTTTATACTAAATTTTCTTCCAAAAACGAGAGTTTTTAACACAAATTCATGTTTTTACACTCTTTTAATACTAGAATATCGCGTTTTATTCAATAAAATGTAGCATTATACCATAAAAAGAACAATTATTAAAGTTTAAAACTATTTTGCGCCGGACACCGGACCCCACCTTACCCCCCTCTAGATTTCAAAATTACGACCCCCCCCCCTAAAAAGCTAGGGGGGTCGGGACCCCCCTGGGACCCCCTCCTAGAATTCAAAATGCTATTTACCACGGGTAACAACCCCCCTACCTTCCGAAACCGTACTAACCTATGATTGCGGCTCTTTTTGACGTAGTAAACACGATAATTTAATTTTGTTAAAAACAAAAAAAATAATCTAAGGAGTAAAGAAAGACTGATTTAAGATATTTTGAGCTTAAATAAACTTTTAATCGCTCATTTAAGGATCGGAGATCTCTCCGTTTCACATGGCCGGAGCTCCGGAACATGATATTGGAGAGTAAGAACATTACTAATACCAATAGTTTACACTTTTTTAGTTTACAACTCTTACGATTAAATTGATCTTGAATTCGGACATATTGTACTTTTATTAACGTGTAATTTGCTATTTGCTGATTAAATACAGTGTACATTACTATATTATATACTGTACTCAAGTAAAATAATTAAGAACTGGATTAAACAGGAGTTTTTAGAACAGGCCAGTTTACCAATTGTCTGTTAGGTATTTTTAAAAAAAGTTTATTAATAGAAATAAGATTTTTTTTACACTTTTATAACACGTTTTTATATTTCCTTATCCAGTTGTTCCAGTTGTTTGTTTGATCCAGTCCTTATCGGCAAGGTTTTGATTCCATTAACTTTGCTTTATCCACCAAAATTGCTTATTACAAACATTTGATCATATATAATACACTAGAGTTGTAATCAGATCAAGGTTTCGGCCGGTGGCCCTCTCATGAAAAGTATCCGCTCAAGTAAAATTAAAAATTATCAATTATTGGGAATGCTGAACACTTCCAATTTCACGATTCCAACGACAGTTTACTACAATGACCAAATTACAATCACACAAAAGAAAAAAAAAACTTTTAAAAGCTAGCGATTGATAGCCCATGTTGAGCAAAACAACAATTTTTAACATCATAACATGACACTGAAATATAAAATCCAATTTCACGGTGGAAAGCACAGATAAAGTGATATTTGACAAACAGTAACGTAGTCATACAGAAGTACATAATGATCTTAAAATGGTGTGAACTTACGATACGCTTGTTTTGGCTATTTGAGGTCTGAGGAAGCAAAAAATCACCTCACCCAAGCTTTGGAGTGCAGGCTGCGGGGTACCCCAGAGCAGACTGAAACATTATTTGGAGTGTTTGTTCCGGAATTAGCCTTTAAATTTGAAAAAAAAACTTACTCCACAAAATCAATTGTTCTATTTTCTTAACGATTCTTATTCTTAGGTATTAAGTGGTAAACTAGTACTACATACATAAAAAACTTTTTTAATGTCTGCTGCATTCGCAAAGTTCGCCGAAGCCGCGAAGCTGCCTTGGCTTTGACCATAGGTGGGCGGGCACCCTCCCGGATTTTTGGGGGTATATGCGACCCCCAAAATTTGGGGGGGGTGTCCCGAATTTTTTCGGGGTATACCTCAAATACCCTATTTTTTGCGTTTTTAGTACTGGGAACCCCAAATTTTAGGGGGGGGGTGTCCGGGGTACCCACAAATTTTAGAGGGGGGTGTCAGCTATAATCGGGATTTTTTCGGAAGGGGTATGTATAACCCACGCTCACCTATGGCTTTGACCGAAGTTCCCTTGAAGCATGGCACTTAGAGGTAAGAACCATAGGTGGCCGGGCAGCCTTCCGAAATTTTTTTTTTTTTTTTGGGGGGGCTATACCGGATTACCGAAATTTGGGGGTGTTCCAAAAATTTTTTTAGGGTATACCTCAAATACCCCATTTTAACCGTTTTTAGTACTGGGACCCCCCCAATTTTAGAGTATTGTCCGGGGTACCCCCCAATTTTTTTTTGTTTTTTTTTGGGGGGGGGTGTCGGCTATAATCGGGATTTCGGGAGAGTATAACCCTCAACTAACTCCCCCCTGCCTACCTATGGTCAGAACCATACATGGGCACGGGGGGGGGGAGTTGGGGGGGGGTTAAACCCCCCAAACTCTAAGAAGGGGGATTTAACCCCCCACCCCATCACTCAGAAGTGGGGGGGAGAAAAGGTTAACCCCCCCCCAATTTTGGAAAAATGAAGAGAAAAAAATGTCTTTAAAATGACTTCTAACTGCCTCCAAACTTAAGTTTTGAGGTCAAAATGAATGTTTTAAGCAATAAAAAGCTCAAAAATGCAATAAAAAGGGCTTTTTGACCTAAAATTAGCGTTTTTTACCTATTTTTCCTTCAAAATCGAAAAACGATATGGGTAAAATGCACTCCAGAAAAAAAAACGATATGGGTATTTTGCGTTTCTCGGATTTTAACCCCCCCCCCCCTAATTTGGGGTTTAACCCCCCCCCACTCCGGACCAACTTGCCCATGTATGGTCAGAACACATGACTAATTTACCTTTCCAAAAAATAAATTTACGTAAACAGGTTATCAGGTTTTCCAAAAATTAAAAAGAGAGGTCAAAATCCTTGCAATTAAGATTGAAAAGCGGGAGGGAATTAAACCTTTTTTTAATTTGATGGGCTACCTTGTAACCCCTCAAACTACTTGTGTCAATGCATGGTTTGAAAATCTTTTGTGACCAGAACGCAAATATTATACTATTCCAAAACTGAATTTGGGCAAATTTATCAAGATGCGCTTTTCTTTTCTCCTTAAAGTTGATTTTTAGAGAACGGGCGAGATGTTTCTCCAAACTACCTACTTTAAAAGTTATTTTTCAGCGTTTTATAATGGGTTTCGAATTTTTCAAAATTTTTTTCGTTAACCCAAAACCCAAAGCATTTTTACAGATTTCCTATAACTGGGGCGAAACACAAAAAACACGTTTTCGGTTGTATGTAAAATCACGACAGTAAATTCAATGTACACAAAGGTCTTAAGAAGAATTAAAAATAATTTGTATTAAAACCGAAAAAAATTAAAGAAAAAACTATTCACAACCAGCTGTTTTTTTTTAGAAAAATTGTTTTATGTTTATCTTATTTTCGTGTATTATGATCGTGTTTTTTTCCGTTAACAAACGTCATATAAAAATTATTTTTAAATCTTCTCGACACCTTTGTGTACATTACATTAACCGTCGTGATTCTCCATTGATGCAATTAATAGATCGATGTGGAATTTGGCTGGTTTTTTTTAATTAATATAAGAAAAATATAATAAGCACGAACATTAATGAACATAAAATTTCCTTTATAAATTTCTGCAGTTTGAAAACTGCAAATTGTTTTAAAATTAAGTCCAAAAAATTGTATAGTAGTAATATTATGACGGATAAACGCAAATGTATAATGGAAATATTTTGGGGAAATACAGCTTTTTATATGTTACATAAAAAAATCTTTGATTCTAGAATTATTATTATATTTCGACCACTGAAATTAAAATATTCCTAGTCACCTGCGCCTGGTGTTTTTTAAAGGCTCATTTGAGGAAGCCGAAGATTGTAAGCTGTTTTAGTAGATGTCAGGTCGGTAGTTTAAAGTTTTTTTGGAAAGTAAACAACCCGTCCTACTCATAGATGTTTTTAGTGTGGAACTAAAAATTTTTCGAGACCTGGAAAACTTTTAAAAAAATTTTACAAAAAAACCGTGTTTTTAACATTAAAAACCAAAAATTTATACTCAAAAATTTGCTTGGTGTGAGGGAAGGAGTGACGGTGGGTGGTGGTATGGAATCTCTAAGGGGACCATTCGCGAGCTTTTTGGGGGGAAAGGAGTTCCCTGCAGTGGATGCTTTTTAGTGGAAGATATGAAATTTCGGCACTAAGGGGGTTGGTGAAACTTCCCCTTAAAACAAACATTTATTATCTTATTTTCAATAGAAGCAATACAGTTTAACCAAAAATATATAATATAACGAAAAATGTGCAACTCCTATATAAAAAAGTACGGTAAAGGTGGCCTTTATAATGAGCCTCTCCATGTAAATGGCACCCTCCCTCCATAATAATGGCCTTTTAATTCAAAAGAATATGCCATTCGCCTACGTCACTTTAAACTAAATGCGCATGCATCCCGCAAATGAAATAAAATGTTTTTATTGATCCGCGCACATTTGTGCTGAATAACGTAGGCGAACAGCATATTTTCCCGCATTAAAATGGCTACTTTGCCATTATTATGGAGAGCGTCATTTAAATGGAGAGGCTCATTATAAAGGCCACCTTTTCCGTACCTTTTTATATAGGAGTTGCACATTTTTCGTTATATTATATATTTTTGGTTTAACTACTATACGAACATACAAAAAGTAAATATGAAAGGTTACGCCGATTTTTGCTTCAAAAATTTAAAAACTCTTCTTATTTATTTGTTTCCATCTGCAAAAATTTTTTTATTTACTGGAGCATCGCAATATTACAACAACAAAATCATCGGCCAAATTAAACGAATCCACATCCAACCAAAATTATCGACTTAACAATAATTCGAATTACGCATTCAGTCCGAGAAAAAAATTCCATTTTTTCCATCTTTACTTTCTTAATTTCTTCTTTCGCTTATACTTTACAGTCAATAAATCTGACTGGTGCGAAAAAATACAATTTTTTTGCAACCGCTCCAATTCGTGGCGCCCGAAAGATTTGTCTTAGCTATTACCAAGATCTGATCCATTATGAGCAGAAAAGTATTATATTAGAACTGTTTTAATTCGTGACGTTCGAAAATGCCATTCTAGCTATTATGAAGAATATCAAATCTGTCGCGGGTAGAAGAATATTACGCTACAACTGCTCCAATTCGTGACGTTCAAAAGAATCGTCCCTACTGCTGGCACAATGTTCCTGGGAGGGGACTGAGAGGTCGTCCATGCTCCTCCTCCGCGAGTAGTAAAACTCCACATTAGATCCTTCGAAGAAGCTGTGAGATGGCTAAAACAAAACACAAAATAAAACACCAGATAATCTTTGCAAAAACAATGCGGAAAGAGCATATATCGCTAATCAAACAGTGGTTCATTATACCCAATATTGATGTAAAGATTTTGATGTTTTTATGGGCTAGTGGGATTTGCCGGAGCTACAGCTTTAATTAATCCGTAGTGTCCGTGTCCCAGATTTGCTAAATAATAAATGAGTAATAACATTTACTATTACTCTCAAATCTTTTTGTAAACTATGGTTTGTTTAAAAATGAAATGGACTAAAAAATATTTTAAACGATACAATTAACTGACAAAAAACTTAATTTAGACGATAATTAAATCAATATATGACGTACATAGCGTAAAAAATTTGGCCGAAACTATGTCAGCAACCCTACATAGCGTTAAAAAATTTAGCTCAACCGGTTGGTGGTTCCACCGCGAAGAAATAAAAATGGCTTGCAAATTAAATACCATTTTATTCATTTTTTTAAATCTTGAAATTTGGGGTAAGGGGACATTCGGATTTTTTTCTATGGTTAAAGGGGGGAATCTTGAGACTAGGGGAGGGGTGACACGTGGACTACCTGGTCTCCCCTACCTCAGTGGCGTGCCCAGGATTTCATTTCGCGGGGGGGGGGGCGGTCTGGGGGGCGAGAAACCCCCAGCGGGGTCAAGGGGCAGATTTCCTTATCAGTGGGCTCCGGGGGCAGAATGGCCCCGGGGGGAGAATATTTTGAATTTAAGGCGCTAAAATACTCTAGAAATTTTAATTCCAGATGATACTTATTACAAAATTTAAGGTTTTTTTATACCTATACATTTAAAACATGTGTTTAAACGTTAATAAAAAGATAATAGGGGTTATAGTAGTTTTATTAAACATATATGCCTTAACTATTGAACGAGATAATCGACTTGAAATCAAAAAACTAAGATAAATTGTCAATTTAAACTACCCGCGTAGCGGGAAAAATTTGGTTTTTTGACTATTAATATGCTTTTGGAAGGCATCAGTAAAGTTTCTGTATTAATATTAAAAAAAAAAATTTTTTCTCTCCCAAAATTTAAAAAACGTAAGGGTTCGGCCTTAAGAAAAAACCCGGCTTCGCCAGATTTCGGGGGGGGGAGGCCGCCCCCCGCCCCCCCCGCCCTGGGCACGCCACTGCCCTACCTCATGTTTATTTATGTCATCGTTATAAGACTACTGTAGCTAGCACCTTATATAACTATAAAAAATGATTTACAGTCACGTATACATTTTAATGCCTCTGAGTCATACATGAGCATAGGAAGGTAGGGTGGGGTCCATCCCCTCTTACCTCGAAATTTCAGACCCCCCCTAGAAAAAAATCTACCCTCCCTTCTCCCAAATTTTTTAAATTTTGAAACCCTACCCCCCCCCCCTCCTCTGCAATTCTAAATCGACCCCCTCCCCCCCTCTTCCGAGCCAACTTTTGGGTATGAATTTAGGTCAAAATTTAATGTCACAACACGGTTTTGCAGTAAAAAACAGTACTTTTGAAATTTTTTTATACATAAATAGCCTATTTTAGTATATAAAATTCTGTATTAGTGCTAAAAAACTTAAATAAATGATTTAATGTGACTTTGTTTGAAAACCGGACCCCTTCTGAACCCCCTCTGGATTTCGAACCGGTCTACCCCGGGTCGACAGTCCTAAAAAGCTAGGGGGTACGGACCCTCCCCCTGGACCCCCCTCCTAGTTTTCAAAGGACCATTTACCCGGGGTAGCCACCCATTCTAGCTTGCCGGTCCGTGCTCATATATGTTCTAAGTTATTTTGCTTTCGTAACGACGATGTAATGGTTTCAAATAAACTACCTTTGCAGAGGCGTAGACTTGTGCGTCGTATTCCGGTGTTTCCACTTTTTCGTTGGCTAATTTGCTCAGCTCCTCGAATTCGGCTATCACAGAAGGGTCTCCCTGAAAATAACCAATAACTTTATAAACGATATACTACACATAATAACAATCAAATACATATGTTTATTATTGTATTATAACAGCTAGAGTATAAAAATATGGGTTTGTTTTTTATACGAGTGATAGTAACTTATTTTAAATAAAGACGAACACAGGTGGCAGTGGCGTTCCCAGGGGGGGGGGGCGGGGGGCGGCCTCCCCCCCCCCGAAATCTGGCGAAGCCGGATTTTTTCTTAAGGCGGAACCCTTACGTTTTTTAAATTTTGGGAGAGAAAAATTTTTTCTTTAATATTAATATAAAAACTTTCCTGATGCCCTCCAAAAGCATAAATAGTCAAAAAACCAAAATTTTCTGGCTACGCGGGTAGTTTAAATTGACAATTTATCTTAGTTTTTCGATTTCAAATTAATTATTCCGTTCAGTAGTTAAGGCATACATGTGTAATAAAACTACTATAAACACTATTATCCTTTTATTAACGTTTAAACACATGTCTTAAATGTATAGGTATAAAAAACCTTAAAATTTGTAGTAAGTATCATTTGGAATTAAAATTTCTATTGTATTTTAGTGCCTTAAACTAAAAATTTTCTCCCCCGGGGGGCATTCTACCCCCCGGACCCCCCTAACACGGGGCTCTTCCCGTTGATCCCGCTGGGGGGGGGGGGCTCTCGTCCCCCAGACCCCCTATATCTGGGGGCTACCGCCCCCCGGACCCCCATTCAGGGTTAGTATTTACCCCCCACCCCCCAAATGAAATCCTGGGCACGCCACTGATAGGTTGGCAGCATAAATGAGCATAGGAGGGAGGAGCTAGAGTCGGGTCTAATTCTATATTAGTACTAAAAGACTTAAATCAATGATTTAAAATAACTTTGTTTGGAAACCGGACGCTAATCCTCCTCTAGATTTCAAACTGCTCTACCCCAGGTCGACCCCCCACTAAAAAACTAGGGGGTACGGACTCTCTTGATTCCCCACCTAGCTCTCAAAAGATGATTTACGCGGGGTAGCCACCCCCTAGTTTGTCGGTCTATGTTTATGCTTGGTGGCCAGAGGGTTATACCCGTATACCGACCTCCTCCCCAAAAAAAATTCAGAAACTGCCGACACATCTTCTATAATTAGGTGGTACCTTGGATGGAACCCCTCCCCTCCCTTCACAAGTCCACAAAAATTTGAATGTGTCTGAACTAAAAACGCTAAAATTGGGATAAAAACCTCCGAATTAATTACCGTAATCCAGGGATGAATCAGCACTTCCTCCGCCGAGTACCGATCCATTGGATCCAGTTGGAGCAATCCCTGAATTAAGCTCTAAACAATAAAATATTATTATAATATTATATCAGTATAGTTTATTTTATATATGTCGGCTATGCAACCGAACTTCGAAAAGTCCACATTCAAAAAGCACAATGTACATAGATGAACAGGGGGGTAGTTGGGCATAGGTGTTTTGGGGGGAACAGAGGGGTCCAACCCCCCCCTCTAGAACAAAAACTTTGGGCCCCCCTAAAAAAATCCAGGGCCCCCCTCCCCCCCCCAAAACTCGAGAGCGGTCCGGCCTGACCCCCCCGTCCCGACCAATTTGGAAGTATATTTTTTATTTACTGTCATAAACACGGTTTTTTTACGTTTTAGGCCTTAATAGGCAGTTTTAATACATAAAATTCAGGATTAGACCTAAAAACACTTAAATTATTGAGTTTAAAAAATTTTGTTAAAAAATTGGGCCCCCCTGCCCCCCCCCCTAAATTTAAAATCTCGCACCCGGGGTCGACCCCCCTAAAAAGCCACAGGGTCCGGACCCCCCCCTAAAAAATTTTGGCCTTCCATCCGGGGGTGGACCCCACCCCCTAGCGGACCCGACCAAAAACACTCATGGGGTTGGTTCCACCCCTTCACCCATAGCCTCGAAATTTTGCTCCTCCCTAGAAAAAAATCCAGGGCCCCCTTCCCCAAATTTTTTACCATTAACCCCCCTCTAAACCCCCTCTAACCCCCCTTCCTTCTTTGAAAACATTTTAAGTACTTTTTTATAGTAAATTTTCTTCCAAAAACGTAAGTTTTTAACACAAATTCATGTTTTTACACCGTTTTTATACCAGAACATTGTTTTTTATTTAATAAAATGTAGTATTATCTTCTAAAAAAACAATTATTAAACCTAACTGGTTTAAAAGTATTTTGCTTCAGACACTGGACCCCACCTGATCCCCTCTAAGTTTCAAAATTTTCCACCCCGGGTCGACATTTCCCCCCCCCCTCCCCTAAAAAACCAGGGGGGGTGGTTCTTCCCCAATAGGACCCCCCTCCTAGATTTTGTAATGACATCCACCTCTAGCTTGTAAAGACCCCCTAGCTTCGGTGATCGTGTTCATCTATGACAGTTAACGAACCTAATCAAAAAGCACAGATCTAACAAATTGTAAGCGTACTTAAAAAACTGAATTTTAGTAGTTCAATTAAATAAATTGCTTAATTTTTTATATTTATTTTTTTAAATCCAAGATTTTTTTTCTTTTACCTTAGCGGCGGTGGATATGTAATCCCAATACGGGCTAGGGAATTCGAATTGACCGGATAAAATGAGATTAAATAATTCTTCCTGGGAGTTTTGCATACTAAATAAAAATATATATAAATATATTACATTTTCAGAACAACATTTTTATTTAAAGTATGTGATAATTTTATAATGCAGACCTGTGCACTGCCCCCGGGTTATAATGGGGGCAATTCCAAAACGGGGGGGCACGGGGGGCAACTTTTTTGAAACGGGGGGGGGCAATAAAAGGGGGGCAAGCAGAGGGGAAAGAAAAAAAAAGAGAAAAAAGAAAAAAGAAAGGAAAAGGGAAAAAAGGGACAAAAAAGCGAAAATAAGGTAAAAATAGGTCTAAAATAGCTTAAATTGCATTGAAATAGGCTAAAAACTGCAACAATTTCGCAATGATGGCGTCATAATTTTTGGGTACTTTTTCATTTTTCCGCGGGGGGGGGGGGCAATAAAACGGGGGGCAAATCCTCCAATAAAGCGGGGGGGGACATTTTCAAACCGTGCACAGATCTGTATATTGCATAGTACAATCACAGGTAGGCAGGGAAAGGGGTTGTCACAAATAAAAGACCTTTAAGAATAATACTTTATCGGGATAATTTTTGATTGATTGGTAAATGAATTAAAATCTTATAAGGTTTCTAAAACACTAAGAATATAACTACAATCAAAAAAGTTCATGTACCACAGATGTTTATGCAAACGTATGAAAAGTGGAGAACTCGTTCCGTAGAAATGCTGAAATTATGAAATGCTAAATTAAAATAACGTACACTTAAGGGTTTACGCTTACGGTAACCCATAGAATCAAAAGTTTAAAAATTTTGTTTGTCGGTTTATTTTTACCCGGTTCATCTATTTATTCCATGTGATTTTCGCTCAAAAATGACAAAATAGATATTTTGTCTAATGCCAAGCCAAGATAACGTATAGTGTTCTTTTAACAGAAAACAAAGATAGTGAATAAAATATTTTTTATATATTTCCCAATTTTGTGCAATCTAATTCATCTATAGACTAGTTCGGAATAAGCGTCTTTTACGGTACGAATAAAATTTGGAAAAATCTTAGCTTTCTTAGTTTCTTAAGTTTAAACCTATACTTCATAAAAATTGCTACACGATGATATGTTTCACTACGTTGAAGTGCTGTAATATATCAGTTTGTGCTAAATAAATTTTTGTTTTTTAATTAAACGTCACAATAGTTTAAATTCACCACTAAAATAGTATTATCCTGAACAGTGATTTCGAATTAGTAAAAATAAAGATGAAATAATTTTAAATAATTTTAAACCTACATAGTTTTTTTAATGTTTTGCTTGTAAAACTATTCAAAATTTAAAAATTAATTTTAAAACGTCCATTCCAAACTTTTAAATTAAGCATTTTCTGTAATTGAAACATTAAAAAACTGGGAAACAAGCGCGCCAGCAGCGCCGTACCTACGAAGCGGCAAAAAACTAAAAATCCCCACAAACTGCTTTCGCTTTTGCAATATTTAAAAAGTATTTAAGAAATTTTGAAGAGAAGGGGTCGAGATTTTAAACGAATAGATATTTGAAATATTTTAAACCGTAAAATGTACTAGTCGCTCGCTGTTTCTCAATTTTCCCTCTACATATGATTGGCGCTAGTAGTTATGTACCCTCTTCCTAACACTGAAAAACCCTTATTCCGAACTAAAACCAATGTCCTTCAGGTTGAAATTAAGGGCGGACCGTTCTCCGCCAAGAAGAAATAAACAATAACGCGCAAACCAAGAAAATTTAAAAAAATAAGTCTCAGTAGTAATTTAACCAATAATTATTTAATTGCATCACGTGTTTTCCTGCGCGTGGTATTTTCTTGGAGAATGAGTGGTTACTCGACCACCCTTACAATTTCACCCTGATAGAATTCATCTTTAGTCTATTAACAACGGTAACAACAACAACACCAGCATTTTAGTTTTAAATTTTCAAGTTTTAAATAAGCAAATTTTCAAAGTTTTTAAATCGAATAAAACAAAACCTAATGAAAGGCGGAAATCCACAAAGCATGATGTAGAAAATAACACCGGATGCCCACAGATCAACTTTGAGACCGTACCCGTTTTCGGAAAGGATTTCAGGAGCAACATAAGTAGGCGTACCGCACACCTAAATTTAAATTAATATCGGATTTCGTTATTATAAAATAGGTTAGTTTCTTTCTAAATAGTAGTTTATTACAAACTTTTTGACGTTTACCCCTGGTTGATTGAAATAATAAATCAAAACCATGCTTTACGATTGGATAATAAAATTAAAAATTAAAATGTTCTTTTATAACAGCAAAGGATCATTTTCTTAAGACAAATAAAGGTATGAAAACTAAATAATAGCAAATTTGCTAACCAAACATTTGAAGCATTTTGGTTTTGTATGCAGTATAACTTGCACAAATATTTGTGTTTTTTTGTAAAATGTAATTCTTTTAATTGTTAAAAAAAAATAATTAATCAACATTAGCTAACCGTGTACAAAATTTCGTCGGCGCGGCTTGCGAGACCAAAATCCGCCAATTTGATCAAAGGGGCTCCGTTAAAATCTTCGTACATCTAAAACCGAATAATTAAATGCAGACCTGTGCTCTGCCCCCCCAGGCTTTATGGGGGGCAATTCCAAAACGGGGGGGCACGGGGGCAACTTTTTTGAAACGAGGGGGGCAATAAAGCAGAGGAAAAGGAAAAAACGAGAAAAAAAGAAGGGAAAAGGAACAAAAGGACAAAAAAAGCGAAAATAAGGCAAAAATAGGTCTAAAATGGCTTAAAATACATTGAAAAAGGCTAAAAACTGCAAAAAATTTGCGATGATGGCGTCATCATAGGTCAAAAATGGCGTAATACTTTTAGGCTAATTTTTCATTTTTAGCGAACACAATAAAACGAGAGAGGCAAATCCTCCAATAAAGCGGGGGGGAGGCATTTCCAGACCGTGCATAGGTCTGTAAATGTATTATACTTTTTTAAGGCAGGAACAATATTGGTCTTCTTGAAGAATATAAAAATATCATTAAATAAACTTTATTTTAGTAGCTTTAAAAAAACTAAGATTTTAGCCCATGTCTTGGTTTATTCATAAACGTTGTCGTGATAACTAAAAAATGCCGAAAATTCTGCTGTTTTACATCTATAAGTATTTAACAATTGTTTTGGAGTGAGGGTTTAATCAGGAATTAGGCGACGTAAAGGTAAAGGTGTTTCGGAAACACAACACGGTCTTACTATATCGCTCGCAGATTTTTTCTTTTTATTAGTAACCATATTGCCCGGATGTGAATCCCACACTGACCTTTTTTCGCTATTTCAACTTGGACTTTCTATAGAATATCGTTATCATTAAATAACTGGGTACACTAAGAGTTCGGCTGATCAAAAATCATCGACCTAAGCCATTTCAAAAATTGACACGAAACAGTTAGGCCACTTGATATTTCATACTTCTGATTAGGTATAAACAGGGTTTTTAATAACTGAGCGAAGTTGCTTAACATTAATAACTAAAATTAATCATTCCAGTGAAAATTTTTAACAAATTATTTCTTACAAGAACTTTTACACTCAAGCTTATTTTCATAATAGGGCAGTGCATTTAATTTCGGCACTTTTTCCAATTGGGCTTTTTGATTTTGGACTATATCTTTGGTAATCCTGGACGGAATACGATGTTTAATAGCTCAAATGAGAGCTAATTATATGTAGATGACTGTCGTGAGCTTTTTTTATGTTATTTTCATATGAAATTGTGTGATTTATAAAAAATAAAATTGTCACTCGTTTTTAAAACATGGGCATTTCATGATTACGCAATAAATTGGTTTAAAAATTAAACTGTCCTGGTAAAATTTTGTCTATTCTCCAAATTTCTAGTCCCCGTGGTTCTTCTACGTTGCGTCTGTGGTGAGCAATCGTTATAAAATAAAATAGTGTAATTTCGGCACACATATTGCTGTAGGTAAAAACGGGTTGAATTAAGTGGTCGGGTGTTAAATTGTAGTTGTAAATAGTTAAAAGACAACGTTGAAATGTGTAGGGGTCATAGCACTGCACTTAACTCGATTAAGGAGGTCCTTTTAAAAAGTGCCGAAATTAAATGCACTTTTTTCCCAAATTTTGCTCATTTTGATACCATTTGACATTTTAGCTGTAACTTTTTGCCAGTTACACGTTGAACAACAAATAAAAGCTTAAATTAAAGAAAACTGTCTGGAAATAATGATAGGTTTTTAAATTTTTGAAATTGATGATTGTTTGACTGAGAAACAATCGATTGTTTGTAAAGTGCCGAAATTAAATGCACACATTTAATTTCGGCAATTTTCCATTTTTTTAAAACTGATTTAATTAAGTAAAAAAACTAATTTCGTAAAGTGAAATTTTTCTGACGCAACGCAGTATTGTTAAAGCTTCCAAATGAGCTATCAAACATGAAAATCGGGCCAAACAGTAAAAAGTTACATCGGAAAAACAAAAAAAGTGCCGAAATTAAATGCACTACCCTTTTGTCAAGACTTCAAAACTGGTCTTACCAGGAGATTCTCCGGTTTCACATCTCTGTGCACAATGTTCATCTGGTGCAGGAAGTCCAGGGCGGAAGCCAAACAGCGCATCATGGACACTGCCTCCTTTTCTGAATACTGACGAACTGACACCAAAGCGTCAAACAGATCCCCACCCTTAACGAAACAGTTTATGAATATAGCCTTCATGGCGCTTGGATTTAAAATATTATTATAAAGCCAAACTATTTCTGGGTGGTGTGTATTGCTTGTGTGTAGTCTAGTGTTGTAAAAAGTATTGATTTCGGATTATTTTAAGTAAAAGTAAAAGTAATTTGAAAAATTTTAATTTAAGTAAAGTAAGAGTAAAAGTAATTCGTAATTTTTTAATTTAAGTAAAGTAAAAGTAAAAGTAATGGTCAAAATTTTATTTAAGTAAAGTAAAAGTAAAAGTAAGACCTATTTTTTAAAGTAAAAGTAAGAGTAAAAGTATAATAAAAGTAATTTTGAACGGAGCAAAACACCGGTTTTTGGAGCTCCAAAGCTCTGTTTCAAAGTTTTTTTGCTAATTTTATGTATAAATTATCATTTTAATAAGTTTTTAGTCAAAATAAATGGTTTTAGCGTGTTAGTGGCTTAAAAAATGTACTCTTGCCATTTACTTTACAAAAAGCCCATGGGGAATTTACCCTTTCAAATTACTTAAATTTTACTTAAATTAATTTAAGTATTTGCAGAGGAAAATCCGAGTAAGAGTAAAAGTAAAAGTATTTGAAATTTCAAAAGTCGAGTAAGAGTAAAAGTAAAAGTAATTGAAATTTCAAAAGTCGAGTAAAAGTAAAAGTAAAGGTAATCCAAAATCCGTTACTTTTATTACTTCAAGTAAAAGTAAAAGTAACTTTTTACAACACTAGTGTAGTCTCAGTGGTGTAACAAATCGCCATCCCTAACAAAATTAATGACCACAAGAGCTAATATTTATGGCACAGAGATTTCAAATATTATAATATAAAGCTAGGGTATTATTCCTTGGTAGTTTATATTGCTTCTGTATAGTGTCAGTGGCGTCGTTGCCAGAATTTTATTTGAGGAATGGTTTTTTGAGGGATAATTTAAATAAAAAACAATAAAATACACAGGAAACACAATTTCAAGTGTGTTTTATTTATAAAAAAAAACAAATAAAATTATATTTTTTTTAAAGAGGGTACTTTTTGGAATGCAATTACAGTAAACTTTTACCGCAAATTCAGGGTTGGGGCGTTACCGTGATGATTTATTATAACCCTTTAATACTCCCCCTATTTAAACGATCTGCCGAAAAGAGCTATACCTCAAACCTTTCTAAGAGCTATACCCTAAATTACCCTTTTTTAGCGTTTTAAGTACTGCCTGTCTTCTTCATAATTTTACAGATAAAGCAGAGGGTGTCGGCAGCTTCGGAATTTTTGAAGGTTTAACCCCAAACTTTCCTCTTCACCTATGCACCTACCTTGACCAGTTCCATAGAGAGGAAGTAGTGCTTCGGCATGTCAAGTACGTCGAACAGTTTGACGATATTGGGGTGTGTTACACGGCGGAGGAGGGCCACCTCGTTCTCCACCAGCTCCTCCTTCCCTAGGCATTTAGTCTTATCGATGATTTTTAGCGCAACAAATTTCCTCTCCGATCTGAAAAAAGTAAATACTAGAGTAATGTTTCCCTGAGGTCCAAGCTTCGGGATCCGGAAGGGAGAGCCCTGATTTTCACAGCTCCGAAGAAACTCCTTGAGCTCCGTCCATTTTTTTAAAAAAAAATCATTAATAATTAAATAGCAATGCAATGCCATAGATTATTTTGTGAAAATATTTTTTGAAACCTAAATATTCAAAAAAAAATTAAAAAAAACAACAATAAAAATAGTCCTAAAAACGAATAGATAATTTTAAACATATTTCAAGCTCAAATAAGCTTCAGGTCGGTTATTCTAAGGGCAGAACTCTTTTTTTTCGTTGAATTACTGTAAAATCCATGTTTTAATATTTTTGTTATTTGCAAAATATATACACGAACAATTTAAAATTTTTTTGGCTTTTATAATATTATTTAAACCAAGATTTGTTGTTTTAAATCAAAACTTTCAAGATTTATTAATCAAATTTAACTTGATTTTTTCGTTTAGGAGTTTAAAAAACTTTTAAACTTCTCTAAAGAACCAACGTTCAAATGTTTTTTTTTAAAAACATAGTAAGTCTTTGTTGAAAACCAGTTTTTGATATTCTTTTTTTTTATCACTTTAGACTATTTTTTGAACCCGAAATTTTAAACCCGAAAAAGAAATCTTTAAAATTCGTGGAGGTTTTTAATTAAGGATGAAAGTTTTTATTAAGTTTTTTTTTGAAATGTTGCGATTTTTTTTATTTGGTACGGAATCTTTGGAGTCATGAACAGGATTATTTGGATTCAAAAGTAAAAAAATCGTTTAAATTATGGTTAGGTTTAGGCTCAGATACGGTGCCCAGCGATTTTAAACCTTCGTTCTCAAGTTCACCTTTTCCGTCTTCAAGTTCCTCATTTTTGGCGCCGAATTCCAACAATTCTAAATGCAATCGATCCAACGAACGACCTTAGTTATTCAACTCCAACGCTCCATCTGCGGTTGGAATTTATAATTTATCTGCTACAAATCACAATTTTAAAACAAAAAAATTATAATACCCTACCCACCTGCAAAAAGCTTCGTGGACAACCGCGAAATTGCCGTCACCGAGAAGTCTACCCAGTTTAAATCGATCCTCGATCTCCAAAGGCAAATTGCAGGCGGATAGTTCATCTAAATTAAAATTATCACTTGTTTACTATACTATACTAACTAACAATTCAAGTCTTATTCGAAGCTACAGGAGTTACTCTGGAGCTGTGAAATGCATAATTCTCCTGCGGGAGCGTCCCATTACTATAGTTTCAGTTTTTACAAAAATAATCTGAACTGAAAAAAAATTTAAGTAAACGTATAAAAATTATTCCCTAACGACATCGATTTATACAAAATATAAAGTACCACAATACTTACACCAAGAAACTGTTGCAAATAGTTTGGGTGTTTTTGGCGTTTTTTATATAGTCCTGGGCATACATGGGCAAGTTGGTCCGGACCCGGAGTGGGGGGGGAGCGTTAAACCCCAAATTAGGGATGAGTTAAAATCCGAGAAACGCATTTTACCCATATCGGTTTTTTCCTGTAGTGCATTTTACCCATATCGTTTTTCGATTTTGAAGAAAAAATAGGTAAAAAACGCTACTTTTAGGTCAAAACGCCCTTTTTATTGCAGTTTTAAGCTTTTTATTGCTTAAAATATTCATTTTGACCTCCAAACTTAAGTTTGAAGGCCGTTAGAAGTCATTTTAAAGACATTTTTTGCTGAATTTTTCCAAAATTGTGGGATTAACCTTCCCCCCCTCCTGAGTGCGGGGGGGGGGAAATTAAACATCTCAAAATTTGGGGGTTCAGGTTACACCCCACTTATGGTCCTGGGGGACCTTAATTTTTTTGAAAAGAATGATGTAATAAAATAAGTCGAACCGGGTGTACGTGCACCTAAATTAAGTTGAATGCGTCACCTAAATATATATATATATATATATATATATATATATATAGGAGTGTGCGAACAAATAATCCAAGGTCCAAATAATCAAGCGCGACTTGGATTATTTGTTCCCAAATGCAAACAAATAATCCATAATCGCCGCGTCAGCGACTGCAAAGTGAGAACAAACAAGCCAAACAAAGGTTTCACTAGATACAAATAATCCAAGATAACCTTTTACAGACATGTGCACTGCCCCCCCGGGGTTAAAACTGGTGGGGGAATTTTCAAAATGGGGGGGCACGGAGAGGCAACTTTTTTGAAACGGGGGGGGGGCAATAAAACGGGGGAGCAAGCAGGGGGGAAAGAAAAAAAAAGAAAAAAAGGAAAAAAAAGAAGGGAAAAGAGAAAAATGGCACAAAAAAATCGAAAATAAGGTAAAAATAGATCTAAAATGGCTTAAAATACATTGAAATAGGCTAAAAACTGCAAAAAATTCGCGATGATGGCGTCATCATAGGTCAAAAATGGCGTCATATTTTTAGGGTACTTTTTCATTTTTGGCGGGGGGGGGGGCAATAAAACGGGGGGCAAATCCTCCAATAAAACGGGGGGGGGGCATTTTCAGACCGTGCACAGGTCTGCTTTTATATATTTTAATTGGTTTTATTATTAATTTTTTTCCAATTTTTATAAAAAGACCAATATAAAATCAAAACAACAGGAAACAAGTTTTTTTGCATAAAATCCAGAACCCTATTAATGTAGTACCTACATAGTTTAGGAGCAGTTTAATAAGCGCAATAGTAAGTATTAAAATTCCAAAATAAATATTTGACATTGATTCTGAAATTATCGTATTAAATTAGAAAAAAATAAAAAAAAACATTTTAAGACAAATCTTTATTTTACAAAATTTACAAATCTTTATTTTACAAAATTTATTTTTTGCTTTTGAATTATCAAACTTTAAATTAAAAACTCTTACATTAAATTTTTGAAATTAAACTTAATCTCGACACTAAGACTATGAATGCCAAGCTTTCTATGCCTCTTTTTTTAACATCTTAATCCAGCAACACCTTTGGAGCTCCGCTCTATTTTTGTACTAATTTTATGAATAAATAAAATGTGATGCCAGAGAATGTTTTGCAAACTTTTTGCAAACTAATTTTTTGTCAAAACTAATTTAAAACAATAAAACATCTTAAAAATATAAATTGATTAACTTTAAATGTATTTCAAATTAAATAAACTTAAAATCGCTCATTTAACCGGCAAAGTTTCAAAGCTGCCGAGCTCGTTTCAATTTAAATGGCCTGAGCTCTGGAGCATATTTGAGGGCAGAAACATTATTAATATTAAAATCTGTCGTTACCTTTCCATATCTTACTATAAGCATCGGGACTTTTGGAAGACCAGGCTTTTTAAATTAAAGTTGGAAGTCCAGTTTACAAATATAGCTTTCACAAACATTTGCTAACAGTCTTTTAAAAGAAAACTTTAAAATACCTACCGGAAAATCGACGACTTTGGTAGTGAAGTAACAAATAATTTTTTTCACTTAAAAATTTTTATTAGATCGAGAGAACACAAATTTTGAGCCCTGATTGATTATAGATAATAATTCTTAAAGTGATGTTTGTGTGTGCATTAAAACTGTTGTTGAAGAATTTTCGAGAAACTTCTAAAAATCTATCTAATTATTGTAAACTTTTGCTCGAAATTCCAAATTTATTGCGGCTAGTGGGATTTTTTGAAATAGCAATCAAAAGATCAAAGATTTGCATAAATAAAAATATGAGCTCAAGTGCGAAAAAGTAATCCAACTCGTAGCGCTCTTGTTTGGATTATTTGTATCTACCTTCAGACCTGTGCAGTGCCCCCACCGGGGTTCAAACGGGGAGGGCAATTCCAAAACGGGGGGGGGGGAACGGGGGGGCAACTTTTTTGAAACGGGGGCAATAAAACGGGGAGAGGCGAGCAGGAGGGAAAGAAAAAAAAAAGAAAAAAAGGAGAAAAAAAGCAGGGAAAAAAGAAAAAAAGGGACAAAAAAAGCGAAAATAAGGTAAAAATAGGTCTAAAATGGCTTAAAATACATTGAAATAGGCTAAAAACTGCAAAAAAATTGCGATGATGGCGTCATCATAGGTCAAAAATGGCGTCATAATTTTAGGGTACTTTTTCATTTTTTGGCGGGGGGGGGGCAATAAAACGGGGGGGGCAAATCCTCCAATAAAACGGGGGAGGAGCATTTCCAGACCGTCACAGGTCTGTACCTTGGATTATTTCGACCCAGTGACCTTGCATTATTTTCCCTAGGCTTGGATTATTTGGACCTTGGATTATTTGTTCCTACACCCTAAGTTAAATTTGACCCGGGGGAGTAACTAACTTTCTGCAAGTGACGAATGACGAAATGATAAACCCACCTGAGTATTCGGTTTTTGTAGAATTCGATTTTCTGCTCCTGCGTGCTGAACTTCCATCGGAGCAAAAAAAACCAAATTGCACGAAAGACATTACCGTCAGAAAAAGATCAAATCAATAAATCGAATAACAATATAAATCACTGACACCGTTCGAAAACTGTTATAGAAAGGGTTTCGTATTAATGTATCCATTTTAAATTGCTGTATTGCTGTATCACATCAACAAAACAATTGATAATACAATACATTTAAGCGCGTCATTTTTCCTTTTTGTTAACGAAAATTACTTCTAATTCCACCAACAGATTTTATATAAGCAAAAAGCGTCCAAACAAATTGGTAGTAGGCGTTTATAAATTATGTACTAAAAATCAAACAGCAACTAGCTATTAATTATACCTGCGCGCCAACAAA
This sequence comes from Microlaimidae sp. YZB2_3, assembly GCA_030248175.1. Classification (NCBI taxonomy): domain Eukaryota; kingdom Metazoa; phylum Nematoda; class Chromadorea; order Desmodorida; family Microlaimidae; species Microlaimidae sp. YZB2_3. Next base: position 28,326 of record JASAMX010013416.1, on the reverse strand, counting down.
GGTACCAAATATCAACTTTGAAAACAAAAACAACTTGAAACAAACCTGGTCGGTCGATTGTTGTAACAAAAGAGAGAACGCAAAAATTTGGAACCCAAACAGCGCTAGCAAAGATTAAAACAAAAGCTGTGACGTTATGTTTTGTTTCTATTTATGATGCCGCGCGGCAACTTTAAAACAAAACAAAAACTTGACGAAAACCCTTAGTCAGCAATTACGAAAGCAGTTCACTCATACAGCTTAAAATCAAAAGTATATTAATTATTATTATATTCAGACCTGTGCACGGTTTGGAAATGCCCCCCGTTTTATTGGAGGATTCCCCCCCCCCGCCAAAAATGAAAAAGTACCCTAAAATTATGACGCCATTTTTGATCTATGATGACGCCATCATCGCAATTTTTTGCCGTTTTTAGCCTATTTCAATGTATTTTAAGCCATTTCAGGCCTATTTTTACCTTATTTTTGCTTTTTTTGTCCCTTTTTTCTCTTTTCCCCTCTTTTTTTCTCTTTTTTCTCTTTTTTTTCCCCATGCTTGCCCGCCCCGTTTCAAAAAAGTTGCCCCCCATGCCCCCCATTTTGGAATTGCCCCCCCCCCCCCAGTTTAAACCCCGGGGGGGGGGAGGGCAGTGCACAGGTCTGTATATTTGATTTCATAATAATGCGAAAAAAAAACAAAAAAAAACTTGATCTATAATTAATTTTGTAAAAAATGGTAAAATTATGCATTTTTTCACTTTTTAGAGCTAAATAAAAATCAAAAATAAAGAAATAACCCAAATAAAGCTTTTTTAAATAGATTAAATTATTTTTTCAGGAAAACCCGACCTATGTTTAACAAAAAACTTATATAAGCTTTAGACAAAACAGTGTTACGTTCACTTTTAAGCAATCACGAATTATGCCACTGGAGAAGTGTGAAAAAAATTTAGCACTAGGATTATCGGTCTTTATTTTCAAACAGCAACTGTCAATTTCGAAGCAACAACCCTCAAAGTAGTTTCAGGTTTATTTTAAATTTTCGCAAATTGAATAATAAATATAACTCTGGCAACACTTATTGTTATATAATAAATATATCTAACCACCCCCACCCCACCCACAACCCATATATACTGGGTGAATCTCAATTCTCAAATATTTCCACAAAAGATAAAATAAAGAATTAAACAAAACAAAAAAAAGAATCTGAAAGATGACAAAAAAAAAGATAAATTTAAAAAACAAATATAAAACATCTCAGAGATCAAAACTCTATATCTTACAACTTCATCCAAACCAATTTTTTTCGAAAACGGCGCCTCACTCCGAAGCAAAGGGCAGACAACAGACAAAACTATCTAATGCAATTTGCAGCAAAAATAAACAATGATCTAAGCTATTAGTGCGGTAAATAGTTTAAAATTCGGAGAAAAAAAGCAGACTTTTAACTAGACTTTTTAACAATTTTGCTAATGTAGGGATGACACCGGGTGAAATATTAGTAAAGGTTAAAAGTTTAAATAAATAAATGTTGGTTTTAAATGCTCACTGCAAATTTTTTTTGGCATTGCTTTTGCTTATATTTTAGTATATATAATCTTTTTGATTTTAAAACTGCCAAAAGCAAAGAAATGTTTATGCGCTTATAATCTTTAAACAGATTTACAATAAAAAATTGTTGATTTTTTTATTTTCACCTGGTTTTAGTATAATTAATGCATATATACCTATGCTGATTGCTACTAGAATACAAACTAAACACTTTGCTTACAATAACAACTATCTGTGACTGTGACTAATAAATTATAAAAAAACATCGAAATTTTTATATTACCAACTTAGCGTAGCGTTTCGTCCTACCTACGCCAAGGATGTTTATACAAACTATAATGTAGATATATACGTCGCATCGCAAAGTAAAATAAACAACATTTATTATTATGGTAACTAACAAAGTGCATAAACAAACGGGCCGACTTGATTTTGAAATTTAAAAAAAAAATAAAGAAAAAAATCACAGATGAAAAAGAGGTTAAGAGTTAAGATTAGTTCACGTCTACTGCAGTGGCGTGGCCACGTGAGCTGCCTTTCATCACATCACGTCGCCTTTCATCACATCCACATCCCCCACTCCTAAATCCAGTAAAGCCAAATTTTTTTCTAAAAGGGGTTTTTTACGTTGTTTAAATTTCGACAAAATGACAAAAAAATTTTGAAACATTTCTGATGCGTTTTAAAAGCATAATAAAAAATACTTTAAAAAAATTTCCTCTCTCCAGGAAATGCAAATTAATACTGGCCTATCTGCATAACAAAAATTTGTGTCTGCGGTCCCGCCAGCGAAATGAAATTTTGCGTTGAAAAAAATAAGTTAACCCAATGCTCTCAGAAACTTAAGCATTAAAAACAATAGCCATTGTTAATTTTTTTGTATTTTGGCCATCGTTTTAAAGTATTTTTTGGAGTAACCTAGCCTTGATTTTTCACATATAAATTTGTTGCGCTGACTAGATAAAGAGAAAAACTTTTTGTAGTTCTTAAATTTAAGACATGAAGCCGCTGAAATTTTTGGAATCGATGTATTTACATTAGACATTTGAAAAAAAAAATCCGGAAAAAACGCAACTTTTGTTGAAATATGTCTAGAGGTACATTATTATATTATATCTATTAACATGAATTTCATTTTCGATTATTTTTACTAAAGCTTAAAAAGTTTTAACCTATCTGACTGACAATTAATTTTTATATTTTCTCAAAACCTTCCTATTTTATTAAACCAAATCAGCTCGCCAAAAACGTGCCTCACACCAATTTATCCGACAACATTCAACGTAAGAAACTTAACACGAGAATTTTACACTTTTTCCTTATACCATTTGCCGCCGCGGCTAACAATAGATAGCCGAGGAAAACAAACAGACCCCACAGGCCACTCGACTAAAAAAGCCGATTTAAAAAAGCTTGTTTTTAGGATTCGCGAGACAGATTGGATTGAGGTACACAACCAACCATAGGTGGGCAGCCTCTCGGATTTTGGGGGGGGGGGTATAAGGGGAGGGGTCAAATTTTAGGGGGGGTGTCCGGTAAGACCCAAATTTTGAGGGGGGGGGTGTACCCAATATTTCCGCGCTGCCTTAAAATGGGCTTAAAACGCGTAAAAAAACGTAAAACAAGCTTAGAAATGCTTTAAAACTGTGTAAAATTGAAATAAGACCTTATTGCAACTTACAAATTGTATTTTTTTAATTCTTTTATTAATAATGTGTTTATATATTCTTATAATTAGATTAGAAATCATAGTTTTTTTTAATAATTACGTAATAATAGAATAATAATATTATTGTCTTGATTATAAAGCCAAGTATCACAAAGTTTTTAATCCATAATCTTATATTTAATTAAAAATTATATACATACACGGGCGTAGCCAGGAGGGGTCTAGACACCTCTTTTAGGTCGGCAAAGGAAAAAATTTTGGGATAGACAGACCCCCCTTTTGCAGTGGCGTGCCCAGGATTTCATTTCGGGCGGGCGGTCTGGGGGCCCTACTAACCCTGAAGGGGGGTCTGGGGGGGCGGCAGCCCCCAGATATGGCGGGTCTGAGGGGCGAGAGCCCCCCAGCGGGGTCAAGGGGCGGAGCGGAGCCCCTTGTCAGGGGGGCAGATTGCCCCCCGGGGGAGAAAATTTTTAATTTAAGGCGCTAAAATACACTTGAAATTTTAATTCCAGATGATACTTATTACAAAATTTAAGGTTTCTTATACCTACACATTTAAAACATGTGTTTAAAACGTTAATTAAAGGATAATAGTGTTTATAGTAGTTTTATTAAACTGTATACCTTAACTACTAAACGGGATAATCGATTTGTAATCGAAAAACTAAGATAAATTGTCAATTAACAATTAACTCTCCGCGCGAAGCGCGGAAAATTTTTTTTAGTCGTTTTATAACACTTAAAAATTTTTCTCCGGGAGGCGAATTTGGGGGGGGTGTCCCCGGGTACCCCAAATTTAGGGGGGGTGTCAGCAATATCCGAAATTTTGGGGGGTATAACCCCCCAACCCCCCCCCCCTGCCCACCTATGCAACCAACCAAACAGCTGAATGCTGTTTGGTCGTCTGTTTTTTGTTCCAGCACCTAATACATGAGTTCTTCTCAATGTTGCAAAGAAAAAAAACCCCACCAATTTATACGAATGTGATACGAGATATGGAGATTAAAATTAGAGCCTCTAAATCTATTTATATGACTTTTAAATTTAATATGCAACCCACACTCGCTTGTGCTCATATGAATTCGGGACACTTCGCTCCCGTCCCACATCGCTCCTGGCGAATTTTGTGAACGCATTTTTTGCGACGCTCTTAAAGAAGGAAACCCTACATTTTCCTAAGCCTAAGCAAAACCTAAAAATCAAACAAATTTTTTTGTGATAAATTGATAAAATTGGCCGAAATAAGCCAAGAGCGAGGTTGGTCCCAGCAAAAAATAATAAATTTGCAAAAATTTCTTTGGAGCGAAATGGGTCAGGAGCGAAGTGACGAAAGCGAAATGGGCCGTTCCCGCTCATATATATGTATACATTAAAATTAGCTGTAGAAAAGAGTCGAATAGAAAGAAATACTACTTTTCAAACAGAATAATTCTACTATGGAATCAGTGGCGTGCCTAGGGGGTGGGGCGGCATACATGGGCACGGAAAGGGGAGGGGGTTGGGGTGGTTAACCATACATGGGCACGGAGGGGTTGGGGGGAGGTTAACCCCCTCCCCAAATTCTGAGAAGGAGGTTTAACTCCCCCCCCCCACTCAGAAGTGGGGGGGGAGAAAAAGTTAACCCCCCAATTTTAGAAAATTATTAAAAAAATGTCTTTAAAATGACTTCCAACTGCCTCCAAACTTAAGTTTTGAGGTCAAAACGAATGTTTTAAGCAATAAAAAGCTTAAGAATGCAATAAAAAGGGATTTTGACTTAAAATTAGCGTTTTTTACCTATTTTTTTCTTTAAAATCGAAAAACGTAAAATGCACTCCAGAAAAAAACGATATGGGTATTTTGCGTTTCTTGGATTTTAACCCCCCCCCCCCCACTCCGGACCAACTTGCTCATGTATGGGGTTAACCCCCCTCCAATTAAAAAAAGAGGGTTTAACCCCCCCCCCCACTCAGAAGTGAGGGGGGAGAAAAAAGGTCAACCCTTCCCGTGCCCCAATGAAAAAAAAAGGAAAAACGGTCTGGAAATGCCCCCTAATTTATTGGAGGATTTACCCTCCGTTTTATTCCCCCCCCCCCGCCAAAAAATGAAAAAGTACCCTTAAATTATGACACCATTTTTGGACCTATGATGACGCCATCATCGCCAATTTTTTGCCGTTTTTAGCCTATTTCAATGTATTTTAAGCCATTTCAGAGCTATTTTTACCTTATTTTCGCCTTTTTTGTCCCTTTTTTCCCCTTTTTCCTTCTTTTTTCTTTTTTTTTCCTTTTTTTTCTTTCTCCATTGCTTGCCCCTCCCCCCCTGTTTAAAAAAAGTTGCCTCCCGTGCCTTCCCCCCGTTTTGGAATTGCCCCCTCCAGCAAAGGTCAGTGCACAGGTCTGCACTTTCCTTTAAATTTGGAGAGTCCCAGTACTAAAAATGGTAAAAATCGGGTATTTGAGTTATACCTCAAAAATATTTTTCAGACTCCTCCATCCCCTCACAAATTTTGGGGGTCGGGTCGAGTATATCCCCAAAATCCGGAAGGCTGTCCACATATGCATAAATACCTACTAAAACACAACTCACCGGACTCCTCCTGGCCCCGACCGTTGCCATTAACTTCATCGTGGTGGTGATTGGTCGAGGTTGACGTCGACGGTTTTTGCAATTGGTCACCTTGGGAGCAGGAAGGGTGTTGATTGGACGGCGAAGGGGGAAGGCGTGGGCGGAGTTTTCTTTGATTTCGTTGGTGCAGGAAGCGTCTTCGCAATACGGGGCTGGGTTTACAAACGCCAAACAAATCTAAAATAAAAAAATTAAATACATTTTATATTGCTGCGAATGACAGAATAAGCACAGAACAGGGGCTAAGCATGGGTGAGAAAAGGGGGAGCAGGATGGGGTTGGGTCCACCACCCCTTAGCCTCAAAATTTTGCCCCCGGACAAAAATCTGGGGCCTCTTCCCCGAAATTTCTAAATTTTGTTATTTTTCACCACTGACCTTCTCTAGAATTTAAAATTTGACCCCCCCCCCTTCCCCCTAGGTGATTGTACATAAAAAGGTTTTGGACGGAAGGGGCTCCCTAAATTTTTTTCTAGGAGGAAGAGTCCGAAATTTTGAGGCTCGGAGGGTGGAGGTGGACCCTACCCTACTCTACCCTCCCCATCATACATGAACATAGGGAGATGGGGTAGGCAGTGGCGTTCCCAGAGGGGCAGGGGGAGGGAGGGAGGCGGCCGCCGCCTCGCCCCAAAATTTTTTCGAAGCCGAATTTTTTTCGTAAGGGGTGTGTGTAACCCTTACGTTTTTCTAAATTTTGAGAGAGAATTTTTTTTCTCGTTAATATTAATGCAAAAAGTTTCCAAATGCCTTCCAAAAGCATATTAAGAGTCAAAAAACCAAAATTTCCCCGCTACGCGGGTAGCGTTAAACGGTTACGCGGGATCATCCCGTTCAATAGTTAAGACATACACGTTTAATAAAACTAACTTTAAATACTATTATTCTTTTATTAACGTTTTAAATACATGTTTAAAATAACTAATATAAAAAAACTTTATATTTTGTATTAAGTATCTTGAATTAAAATTTCTAATGTATTTTAGCATCTTAAATTTAAAATTTTCTCCTCCAGAAGGGGGGGTTCTCCCCCCTGACAGGGAGCTCTGCCCCTTGACCCTGCCGGGGGGCTCTCGCCCCCTAGACCCCCCTTCAGGGTTAGTATCTACTCTCCCAGACCACCGCCCTCCAAATGAAATCCTGGGCACGTATAAAGCACCTTCCGGAAAATCCCCCCCCTCAATTGAAATCCTGGCTCAATTGAATCTCGTGACGACTGGGAAGTAGTCCCTTCCTCCCACAAGCCGGAAATAAACCCATCTGGATTGCCAAGAGTCTCAACTTGTAGTCAAAGTTCCGCATAGGAAAACGGTTGCAAAGGGCTATTATGCAAATTTTTAACTCCAGAAGTTTAAAAAATAAATTTCACAAACAAAAACTTTTTAAACAAAAATACGATATTGTAAGCATTTGCGAAACTTAACTGGACTCAAGTGTTCCAGACACCTTATTATCTTGCAATAACACCTAGAGAGTTTTTCGGAAAGATAGGGAAAACAGAATTGGCGAAGGAGTAATTATCTTAGTTAAAAAGCATATTAAAGCATTTGAGTTTTTAATACCTCCAAAATTTCAAACTCTAGAGATGATATCTTAGGTTTAGATCAGGTAAAATAAGAATTGTCTGCCCATACCGCCTTTCAAATTTTTCTTGTAAGAATAGTAAAATAAATTATGTAAACCTGTTAGCAGAGTCAGTGGCGTGCCCGGGGGGAGCGGGTGGGGACGGCCGCCTCCCTCCCCCCGAAATCCGGCGAAGCCGGATTTTTTCGTAAGAGAATTTTTTTTCGTAAGCCCTTACGTTTTTTGAATATTGGAAGAGAATTTTTTTTTTCTTAAATATTAATACAGAAACTTTCCTGATGCCTTCCAAAAGCATATTAATAGTCAAAAAACCAAATTTTTCCCGCTTCGCGGGTAGTTTAAATTGCCAATTCATCTCAGTTTTCAATTTAAAATCGATTTTGACGCTCAATAGTTAAGGCATACATGTTAAATAAAACTACTATAAACACAACCTTTTATTAACGTTTTAAACACATGTTTTAAATGGATAGGAATAAAAAAACCTTAAATTTTGTTTTAATTATCATCTGGAATTAAAATTTCTAGAGTATTTTAGCGCCTTAAATTAAAAATTTCCCCCCCGGTCCCCCTGACAAGGGGCTCTGCCCATACACGGGCACGGGGGGGGGTTGGGGGGTTAACCCCCCCCCCGAATTCTGGGAAGGGGGTTTAACCCTCTCCCCACTCAGAAGTGGGGGGGGAGAAAAGTTTACCCCTCCCCCCAATTTTGGAAAAATGAAGAAAAAAAATGCCTTTAAAATAACTTCTAACTGCCTCCAAACTTTAGTTTTGAGGTCAAAATGAATGTTTTAAGCAATAAAAAGCTCAAAAATGCAGTAAAAAGGGCTTTTTGACCTAAAATTAGCGTTTTTTACCTATTTTTTCTTCAAAATCGAAAAACGATATGGGTAAAATGCACTCCAGAAAAAAAAACGATATGGGTATTTTGCGTTTCTCGGATTTTAACCCCCTCCCAATTTGGGGTTTAACCCAACCCCCTCACTCCGGACCAACTTGCCCATGTATGGCTCTGCCCCTTGACCCCGCTGGGGGGCTTGCCTCCCAGACCCCTCTCAGGGTTGCTATGTATCCCCCCCACAGACCGCCCCCCCCCCGAAATGAAATCCTGGACACGCCACTGAGCAGAGTTAAATTTCATTTTGTGTTGTAGTAAAAGTACCTGCGTGTTCACAGGGGACTATAATTTTCCGTCAATTGACTGGAAAATAGCAGAGGTTAAAAATAGTGCTTTCTCGCATAATATGTTTCTTGAATCTGTTGTCGACAATGATCTTTATCAGTTTATAAATTTTAGCATTTATCAAAGCGGAAACATTCTTGATTTGGTTATGTGTAACCAAAAAAACGTTATTTTCGAGTTGTTTCAAAAAGAGTCCTTTTTAGCCGCCTGTGACCACGCCTGTGACCGCCAAGTGTTGATTTTTCGCTTTCTTTTGAAGTGAACTCCAAAAAATCTTATGCACGCATGTACAAAGACTACAAATTAGCTGATTTTGAAGGAATATGTAATGAGATGCGTAAAATAGACTGGGCAAATATAATCATTTCTTCCGGTAATATAACCGAATTATATGACAATTTTTTTTTAATTAACAAAAAATTAATAGAAAAATATGTTCCTTTAAAACGCAGCAAGCCCAGAAGTTTTCGATATCCACGCTATATCTTTGCTCTAAAAAGGCAAAAAAAATTTTGGCATAGAGAATCCAAAAAAAAAACCACCGGTTCAAAAAACTGGATAGATTGCGATAAAAAATATTCCATTGCCCTAAAAGTTTTCCATGATAACCTTGAAAAAGAAACCATTAATAGTTCAAATTTTTTCATTTTGCTAACAAAAAACTTGGGTCAAAAACAAATGATATTGGTGCTATTAAAAACGATGATGGATTGTTAGTAACTGAAAATCTCGATAAATGTAAATTTTTTAATGAATATTTTGCAAGCGTTTTTACCCAGAAAAATCAAAATACTCCTGTATTTCCAAAAAGAGTGGCTGATAATGAAGGAATATTTTCTATTTGTTTTCAAGCCTATACGAGCTTTGTGCGCCGTTTGCTGGAATTTGAAACTTATGTTTGGAATTCTAAGTATTTAAAAGATAAGGAATGTATGGAAAAAAGTTCAACGAACGTTTACCCGGCGATTGTATTCAAGATGCAACTTTCCTTATGCTTGTTATACCGATAGGCTAAAAAATTAGGACTTGATAAACTTGAATGAAACACGCAGAACGTGCAACGATCTTGTTTTTTGCTATAAATTAATAAATAACCTCACTGAATTTCCAGCTGATAAGTTTTACAAATTGATCATAATTTTAAAACTCGATCCAATGGCCTTAAACTAAAAGGAAATCATTTTCGATAAGATATATCAAAATTTTTCTTTACAAATCGCAATTTTTCTTTGTGGAACAATCTTTACGTGATGTTGTTTTTTCAAAATCATTAAGCATTTTTGTCAAAAACCCTTAACTTTAAGCTTCTAATAAAAATTTTTGCAAATACAAATTTTTCAATTTTTTTAAATAAACTGTACACACATATAAATCAACAAATTTTTACCTTTTTTAAAATAAAAAAATGTGTTCCACTAGCTATTTTATTTAGTTTAACAGACCTGTGCACTGCCCCCCGGGGTTAAAACGGGGGGGGGGCAATTCCAAAACGGGGGGGGGGGCACGAGGGGGCAACTTTTTTGAAACAGAGAGGGGGCAATAAAACGGGGGGGGGGCAAGCAGGGGAGAAAGAAAAAAAAGGAGAAATAAAGAGAGAAAAAAGAAGGAAAAAGGGAAAAAGACGAAAATAAGGTAACAATAGGTCTAATAGGGCTTAAAATGCATTGAAATAGGCCAAAAACTGCAAACATTACGCGATGATGGTGTCATAATAGGTCAAAAATGGCGTCATATTTTTAGGGTACTTTTTCATTTTTTGGCGGGGGGGGGGGGGGGCAATAAAACGGGGGGGGGGGCAAATCCTCCAATAAAACGGGGGGGGGCATTTTCAGACCGTGCACAGGTCTGGTTTAATATATAATTTTTTGTTCTTATAAATTGTATTATGTCTTTAAATAGCTTTTCCTACTGTTTTATGATAGTTTTTCTGTTTGTGTTTACAGATTTCTTGTGTCTAGTTTTTTAGCACATAAGTTAAATGTTTCTGCTTATCTCTACTGTTCAGTCTACGTTTACAATGTATTTTTAATATTCGATTTTTTATGTTTGTGATAATTCTTTGATGTTCTGTTGTAATGTACGTATTTTTTTTACTTTTATTACTTTTTCGTGACCTTTGCAACATAAATTCTTTTATCTTTTTTTTTATATTTTTGTTTTAGCGTCGTAATAATGTTAATATTTTAATATATAATACGATGTTTTATTTGTTTGAAAATTAAAAACATTAAAAAAACTGTATTTTGGGTTGGGTTTTTGATGTGTTTAACAATTGAAAGATAATATCAGAGAAGCCGTTGATCTTGTTTTAACCCTTTTTGCTCATCTCCCCTTTAAAAAACCCGCAAAAATCAATCCCGATTCCCTTGACTACTAAATACCACTCTCTCTTTAGTATAGATGTAGTGAGAGCGATATTGCGCACTTGGCATATCAATTAGAAGAGGCCTATTACAGCGTTAAACATTGGTGAGCAAAACAACCAACACCAGGGTAGGGTGGTGGACAGGGGTTGGGTTGGGCTGGGTCTATCATCATATTATACCCCCAAAAATCCCGAATATAGACCCCCCAAATTTCGGGGGTCGGGTATACCCCCCAAATCCGGGAGGCTGGCCAGCTATGGGTGCAGCTCCCCAGTTGCATCTCCCATATGAAAAATTTTGAATCCCTCCTAAAAAATCAAGGAGGGGGAGGTCTCCTTAGCCTGAGGAGCTTTCTTCTCTTTCCTGCTGATTTTTAAGTTCCTAATGAATTTTTAATTTCCTAATGAACATTCCTGCTGAGTTTTAAGGTATTATTATATGCCATTTTAATTTAAAAAACGATTTTTTAAATAAAAAATCTTTATTCAATTTTGGTTAGGTTTTTATAGTAAATGCTGCAGTTATTAATATGCACTGAACTAATGTTTTGAATGATATTTAATTTCATTTTTGTAAATGTATTTTGAATAGCTTTAATAGATTGCAGTGATTAGGAAAAAAAATTTTTTCTAGTTTTTAAAAAAAACCAAAGGGGGGGGGACAGAATATTTTGCTTTCACAATATTTGAGGGGGTATTAATCTCTCAATCCCCCCTCTGGCTACGGACTTGATTATAGAAATGATTTTAATTTAAAACTGTTTTAGTCAAGTTATTGGGGTGGAGAAAACATGATTAAGATTTTGGAAAATTCTTTACTTCTTCAGATATAATAGCAAACTTATTGAAACAATGCAAACAAATTCAGAAATTTTAACATTATTTCCTGTTTTTCTTAAAATCTAAAAATTAGCGGGACATTATATAGTTTAATTTTAATATATAAATCGGTATAGATTTTTTTTATTATAGTTAAAAAATCCTGATACCTATTTTATTTTATCCAGTTTATACTTGATTTATTTTGTCATATTGACTAGAGAAATAACACAAATAAATAAATAAGCCACCCCACACTGTTCGCTTCTCGCCCAAACGTTGGCTGGACGGAAGCAAATTTGCAAGACAGCTTAGTTATTGCCTTATAAAGACCAAGCCCCCGTCTGCTTATAATATTATACTATATACATACGCCTTTCCCCCATTATTACCAAAAAAAGAAAATTATAATAGGCCGTTTCCAGACGGTCAAAATCTAATTACCACCTCCCTTTCCATCGTTTGTCTTAAAGATTAGTTAATTTAGCTCTTTTATGAATGCGTTTCAAATTTAAAAATTTTACTATATATACCATTTAGCACAAAACGGAGCGGCTAATTAAAAGCTAAAAACGTTTCATATTAGAAAGAGTACGCTGTTTGAAGGATGGATGGGTGGCACACAGGAGGACACAGACCCGCTTTTATCAATCAACATTATTTGTTTTGTAGTATATAGTAAAGTTATTGATTATAATAATATAGTTGCTATAGCCAGTTTAGAATGAATTTCACCACATCGGTTCTCAAGTTTAAAGTTAAGCTAAAAAAATCTTCTGCCCATCTGTGGTTGGGGGATTATATATACCCATAGATAAACAAGAGGGGGTAGGGTGGGGCATACATGGGCAAGTTGGTCCGGAGTGGGGGGGGTTAAACTCCAAACCATATTAGGGAGGGTTAAAATCCGAGAAACGCAAAATACCCATATCGTTTTTTTTCTGGAGTGCATTTTACCCATATCGTTTTTCGATTTTGAAGGAAAAATAGGTAAAAAAACGCTAATTTTAGGTCAAAAAACCCTTTTTATTGCATTTTTGAGCTTTTTATTGCTTAAAACATTCATTTTGACCTCAAAACTTAAGTTTGGAGGCAGTTAGAAGTCATTTTAAAGACATTTTTTTTTCTTCATTTTTCCAAAATTGGGGGGGTTAACTTTTTCTCCCCCCCCCCACTTCTGAGTGGGGGGAGGGGTTAAACCCCCTTCTCAGAATTCGGGGGGGGGTTAACCCCCCCAACCCCCCCCCGTGCCCATGTATGGGGTGGGGTCCACCCCCATCAGCCTCGAAATTTCGCCCCTCCCCCAGAAAAAAATCCAGGTGCCCCCTGCCCTCAAATTTTCCAATGTTTTAACCCTGACCCTCCTCTAGATTTTGAAATCTGACCCCCCCCCCGTCCTCCCCTCTCGAATAAATTTCAAGGACTTTTTTATAGAAATTTTCTTCCAAACCCTGAATTTTTAACAGAAATTTATGTTTTTACACCCTTTTTATACCATAATATCGCTTTTTATTCAATAAAATGCAGTATATATCTTATAAAAAACTATTATTAAACCTTTAATGGTTTAAAAGTACTTTGTTTCGGACATTGGACCTCACCTGACCCCCCTCTACATTTTGAAATCTTCTATCCCGGGTGGACCCTTCTAGAAAGCTAGGTTCGACCTCTTAGGACCATACATGGGCACGAGGAGTTGGGGGAGGATTAACCCCCCCCCCAAATTATGGGAAAAGCGGTTTAACCCCCCACTCAGAAGTGGGGGGAGAGAAAAAATTAATTCCCCCTCCCAATTTTGGAAAAAATGAAGAAAAAAATGTCTTTAAAATGATTTCTAATTGCCTCCAATCTTAAGTTTTAAAGTCAAAATGAATGTTTTAAAAAATAAAAAGCTTAAAATGCAATAAAAAGGGCTTTTTGATCTAAAATTAGCGTTTTTTACCTTCTATTCCTTCAAAATAGAAAAACGATATGGGTAAAATGTACTCCAGAAAAAACGATATGGGTATTTTGCGTTTCTCGAATTTTAACCTACCCCCACTCCGGACCACCCCACTTGCCCATGTATGCCTAGGATCCCCCTTAGATTTTGATATGTCATTTACCCGGGGTAAATACCCCGCCCCCTAGCTTTGGTGACCGTGTTCATCTATGTATATACCCCGGACAGCCCCCCTCTTCCTAATATAAAAGTGTTAATAGGGTATTTGCGAAATATCCTTTCTGAAATATTTTTGGTAACACTTCCTTTAGGGTGAGACGCTATATCCATACCCGATACCCCCAAAAAACTTGGAAGCTGACTGACTACCTACAGACATGTGCACTGCCCCACCGGGGTTAAAACGGGGTTAGGGGCAATTCCAAAAAGGGGGGGGGGGGACGGGGGGGGCAACTTTTTGAAACGGGGGGGGGGGCAATAAAACGGGGGGGCAAGCTGGGGGGAAAGAAAAAAAAAAAAAAAAGGAGAAAAAAAGAGAAAAAAAGAAGGTCAAAAGGAAAAAAGGGACAAAAAAAGCGGAAATAAGGTAAAAATACGTCTAAAATGGCTTAAAATACATTGAAATAGGCTAAAAACTGCAAAAAATTCGCGATGATGGCGTCATCATAGGTCAAAAATGGCGTCATATTTTTAGGGTACTTTTTCATTTTTTGGCGGGGGGAGGGGGCAATAAAACGGGGGGGGGGGGCAAATCCTCCAATAAAACGGGGGGGGGCATTTTCAGACCGTGCACAGGTCTGTACCTATGTATGCTGGGGTCGTCCCCCTAGATTTTCAAAAACTTATATACTTACAGTTACTTATTAGACTGAAAAGGGTTTATAATTCTTAATGATTGTCACTATATCAAAAAAAAACTATATATGTACCAGCCATAAAACCCTCGCTTAGAAAAAAAAAATCATTTTCTTGTTTCGCTTTTTAGAGTGACATCCAACAAAAAGTCTTTAAAATAAGCTGACATTTTCTCTTTAAATCAAGATCAACGTCCCTACGCTCCTTTCTGCGGCTAGCGGCGACAAATAATATTTTCCGTTATTTGTTTCTTCTGACTCAGAGGTTTCCCCGGCATCTCCTAAGACCGTTACTAATTATATTTAAATGTTTTCCTGCTCTGATTCAATGATTTTACATTCCCAAGTGTCGACAATCCTTACGTTCAATCAAATCAATCCAGCCCAATTGTTGTTATCGTAGTAAAAAAAAGGCCGCACAAAAGAAGCACACATATATACGTTTTAGATTGGTATTTAAAATCAGTTTTTCAAAATTTTTAAATAGCAGTCAAGGCAATTATTTCGAAATCAATCTATCTTAGTCGAATTTTATTTTAAACTTTATACACAGTTTTAATTTGTAAATGTATTTAAAATATTTCCTTCGACTTTAAACTTGACCTTTTGCGTGTTTTAACTTTTTACTTCAAGTTTTAATCTTTAAAATAGTGATGTTTTTGAAGTTCCTAGGTTGAGAAGGAGCTTATTTTTTTGGAGCTTAGCTCCGGAGCGACTCCTGGTAAAATAACTTAAACCAATTTTTAATTTAAAATGAAAACTCCTTCCGCTTTATATAATTGGCTGGAGCTCCTAACATGGATGAACACGGTCAAAAAGCTAGGGGGGTGTTCATAGGTGAGAAAGGGGGGGGGGCAGGGTGGGGTCCACCCTCCCCCCTGGGCTCGAAATTTTGGGGGCCCCCCTAGAAAAAAATCTAGGGCCCCCCCCCTCCCCCCAAATTTCCGAATTTTTTACCCCTGACCCCTCTCTAGATTTTGAAATCTGACCCCCCTCTCACCTCGGGAAAATTTAAGGTACCTTTTTTATACTAAATTTTCTTCAAAAAACGTGAATTTTCATCACATATTCATGCTTTTACACCCTTTTTATACATGAATATGGCTTTTTATTCAATAAAATGTAGTATTATCCTATAAAAAGAACAATTATTAAAGTTATTATGGTTTAAAACTGTTTTGCTTTGGACACTGGACCCCACCTGACCCCCCTCTAGATTTCAAAATTTCGCACCCCGGGTCGACCCCCCTAAAAAGCTAGGGGGGGTCCGGACCCCCTGGGACCCCTCTCCTAGAATTCAAAATTCGATTTACCCCGGGTAACCACCCCCCTAGCTTCCCCGACCGTGCTCTGCTCACCTATGGGGGTGTTTACCCCGTGTAAATGACATTTCAAAATCTAGGGGGGTCCTAGGGCGGTCGCACCCCTTCTAGCTTTCTAGGGGGGTCAACCCGGTGTGGAAGATTTTAAAACATAGAGGGGGTGTCAGGTGGGGTCCAATTTCCGAAGCAAAATACTTTTAAACCATTTTTTTTTTAAAGCTGAAGCGGGCCGGCCATGGATATTCCATATTACCGCCTACCACCCTAAAGGTTTAATAATAGTTTTTTATAATATAATCCTACATTTTATTAAACAAAAAGCGATATTCAGGTATAAAAATGGTGTAAAAACATGAATTTGTGTTAAAAATTCACGTTTTTTGGAAAAAACATTAGTATAAAAAAGTACTTAAATTTTCTCTAGAGGGGAAGGAGGGGGGTCAGATTTCAAAATCTGGCGGGGGGTCAGGGATAAAAAATTTGAAAATTTGAGGGGAAGGGGAGGGGGCCCCTGGATTATTTTCTAGGAGGTGGCCCAAAATTTTGAGGCTAGGAAGGGTGGACCCCACCCTAACCCCCCTTGTTTATCTATGAACATAATAAGAAATTTTAGAACATCTTTTACTGTAAAATTTGCAAGAAAAAAAGAAAAAACGGTTTTGGAAGAAAATTAAGAATAAAAAAAGTACTTAAAATTTTCTCGCGAGGGAAGGGGGGGTCAGATTTCAAAATCTAGAAGGGGGTCAGGGGTAAAAAATTCTAAAATTTGGAGGGGGGGCTGGATTTTTTTCTAGGGGGCCCCCAAAATTTTGAGGCTAGGGGGGTGGACCGTGGACCCCACCGTACCCCGCCCCTTGTTCATTTATGGCTCCAAAGCATAATAATATTGGGGAACAGGAACAATTACATCACTACTCAGACCTGTGCACGGTCTGGAAATGCCCCCCCCCCGTTTTATTGGAGGATTTGCCCCCCCGTTTATTGCCCCCCGCCAAAAAATGAAAAAGTACCCTAAAATTATGACGCCATTTTTGACCTATGATGACGCCATCATCGCAATTTTTTGCAGTTTTTAGCCTATTTCAATGTATTTTAAGCCATTTTGGACCTATTTTTTACCTTATTTTCGCTTTTTTGTCCCTTTGTTCTCTTTTCTCTTCTTTTTTTCTCTTTTTTTCTTTCCCCCCTGCTTCCCCCCCGTTCTGGAATTGCCTCCCCTCCGTTTAAACCCCGGGGGGCAGTGCACAGGTCTGCTATACCTAAAAGAGCATACTGCATAAGTAGCATACGATGTGAGCAAAGCACCCCCTCTTAGCTGGAACCCCCTTCCTTCTAAACCTCTCCCCCAAATTTTAAAAAATAAAAAAACGTGTTCAAAATGAATTATATATAAAAAAACTTAAACGATAGGGGTAAATGCGCTCAAAAAAAAAAACGATTTAGTACAAATGCGTTCTTCGAATGATCTCTTACTAAGGACGAACAAACTAATATCTGGGTATAATTTTGGCAATTACTATATTTCAGTAAAAAAGGAGTTTTCTAAGATTTATAACTAAAAAAATATTTTAGTGAATGAAATATAATATATGAAATGTTGATGTTTAACAATCTTGTTAACCTTTAACTAAGCAGGCGGTTAAAATCATAAGATGGTGATGAGTACATAACTTGCGCTTTTGTTTTTATATATTTTGATTTTCTTGCGGCTACAGACAAAAAAAATTTTCGCTGTTTTTTTTTACCTATTAAAGAAATTATTTTGACCTGCTGATCAAACAAAGTGATTTTATCATTAGCTGTTTTTAGCCGTGTTGCCATAAGAATTATTATTAAACTTAAACAAACATATTAAAACTACATGTAGCCAGGATTGGCGATTTCATTCTCGTAAAAACTTTTTCAATCGCTTTTGTATATTTTTAAATTTCAGCGGGACCACCTGTAATGCGCCGAATCTAACCCAATCTAATTATATAACTCCAATTTCACCGCTTCTCTGACCTTGCGATAACATCGACAAAAACCGTGTCTATTATTGCAAAAAATCTTTTCCCCAAAGCTTCTAAACCTTTTAAATTTGTTAGGCGGCAAAAACCCGGATTATCATTCGACAACTGTCGCTAAACGAGGTCTTCACAGCGCGGAAGGCCGTTTTTTTTCTCAAAAATAAACAAAGAGCCCAAGATTAAAGAGCGACAAACGTTGCGTACCAAACAATTGCTTCTTTTTGCTATAAGAAAGCTATATTTTATAACGCAATAGTCCAAGTGAACATTATAACTATAACTATACATTGTGTTAGCAGCAAAGAAAGCTGAGAATTTTTAGTGGGCATAAGCAGCCTCTCGGATTTTTTCTAGAGGAAGAAGGGCAGGTAGGCAAAAAAGCGGGTTCGATGCCCAAAACAAAACAATACCGAGTTCAAATTTTCACGGGCAAAATTTTTTCAGAACAGAAGACCTTTGGAAAACATCCGCCCCTTACCCAGACTAGACGAATACACACGCGTAAACCTATCTCACACCAAATTGAATCTGAAACCCGGGGAAAGACGCATACATGGGCACGGGGTGGGGTTGGGGGCGTAAACCCCCCCCCCTCCCACTCAAAAGTGGGGGGGGGGAGAAAAGGTTAACCCCCCCCTCCAATTTTGGAAAAATGAAGAAAAAAATGTCTTTAAAACGACTTCTAACTGCCTCTAAACTTAAGTTTTGAGGTCAAAATGAATGGTTTAAACAGTAAAAAGCTCAAAAATGCAATAAAAAAACTTTTTGACCTAAAATTAGCGTTTTTTCCTTTTTTTTTAAATCGAAAAACGATATGGGTAAAATGCACTCCAGAAAAAAACGATATGGGTATTTTGCGTTTCTCGGATTTTAACCCCCCCCCCTCCCCCCTAATTTGGGGTTTAATCCCCCTCCTACTCCAGACCAACTTGCCCATGTATGGTAAGACGCCCTCCCTCTTTCCATTCCAACCGTCAGAGATTGGTCGGTTGGCCATTTATATTTGTATTTGTATATAATAATGTATTAAAAAATATAACTAAAACTAACATAAATTTTAGTTACATAGCTCAAAATAATTTTTATCTTAAAAGTGTTTATTGAATTTTGCAACAAAAATTTTAAATAACAATTTAAACATTTAGAAATTAGATTTTTTTAAATTGCAAATGACCCTTTTGAAATCATATTTATTCTATTTTATTCAACTTAATCCGGATGTTAGCTTTTATTTGGGATGGGATTCGTAGAACACCTGAAGAAACACAGAATTAGTGCTGCTAAATTACATAATTCATACCTGTGCACGGTCTGGAAATGCCCCCGCTTTATTGGAGGATTCCCCCCATACATGGGCACGTGGGGGGGGGGGGGTTGGGGGGGTTAACCCCCCCCCCCAATTTCCGAGAAGGGGGGTTTAACCCCCTCCCACTCAGAAGTGGGGGGGGGAGAAAAAGTTAACCCCCCAATTTTGGAAAAATGAAGAAAAAAATGTCTTTAAAATGACTTCTAATTGCCTCCAAACTTAAGTTTTGAGGTCAAAATGAATGTTTTAAGCAATATAAAACTCAAAAATACAATAAAAAGGGCTTTTTGACCTAAAATTATCGTTTTTTACCTATTTTTCCTTCAAAATCGAAAAACGATATGGGTAAAATGCACTCCAGAAAAAAAACGATATGGGTATTTTGCGTTTCTCGGATTTTAACCCCCCCCCCCTAATTTGGGGTTTAAACCCACATACTCCGGACCAACTTGCCCATGTATGATTCCCCCCTTCCGTTTTATTGCCCCCCCCCCGCTCAAAAATGAAAAAGTAACCAAAAATTATGCTGCC
This sequence comes from Microlaimidae sp. YZB2_3, assembly GCA_030248175.1. NCBI lineage: Eukaryota > Metazoa > Nematoda > Chromadorea > Desmodorida > Microlaimidae > Microlaimidae sp. YZB2_3. The sequence continues at coordinate 8,606 of JASAMX010013416.1, read as the reverse complement.
AGTTTACGACCTATTATAACGCCACCATCGCGAATTTTTGCAGTTTTTAAGCCTATTTCAACGCATTTTTAGCCAATTTAGACCTATTTTTACCTTAATTTCGCTAGTTTGTCCTTTTTTTCCTTCTTTTTTCCTTATTATTTCCCTTTGTTTCTCTTTTTTTCTTTCTCTCCTGCTTGCCCCTTTGGTTTTAAAAAAGTTACACCTGTGCCCTCCTCCATAGGTGTTTTTGGTCGGGTCCGCTAGGGGGGGGGGGTCCACCCAAAATTTTTTTAGGGGGGAGGGTCCATGGGGGTCCGGACCCCCCTGGCTTTTTAGGGGGGGGGGGTCGACCCCGGGTGCGAGATTTCAAATTAAGGGGGGGGGTCATTGGGGTCCAATTTTTTAACAAAGTTTTTAAATCAATAATTTAAGTGTTTTTAGGTATAATATTTAATTTTATGTGTAAAAACAGCCTATTTAGGCCTAAAAAAGTGTATTTAAACACTGTTTTTAACTAAAAATACCTTGTTTTTGACAGTAAATATAAAAAATAGACTTCCAAATTGGTCGGGAGGGGGGGAGGGGGGTCAGCCTCGCTAGGGGGGGGTAAGGCCGGACCGCTCTCGAGCTTTGAGGGGGGGCCCCCTGAATTTTTTCTAGGGGGGGGTCCAAAATTTTGGCTCTAGGGGGGGGGTGCACCCCTCTGTCCCCCCCAAAAACACCTATGCCCTCCTCCCGTTTTGGAATCGCCCCACCACCACCCCCAATAAAACCCCGGGAGAGGGCAGTGAACAAGCACAGGTCTGCATAATTATATAATATTATCCAAAACCTGAGTCTGACTGCAAAAGATGCACCGAATCGTCATTTAATTATTTTTAATAAAACGAATAACAAACAAAATACGAATTTTTAAACAGAAAAAAGGTAAAATAAGTTTTCTATTAAATAACTATTAAACTATTGGTAGATTATTACATAAAATATTATTTAATGTTAAAAAAAACCATGACCATAGATGAACAAGAGAGGTTGGGTGGGATACCCGCCATAGCCTCGAAATTTTGAGCCCCCCCTAGAAAAAATCCAGGACCTCCCAAAAAAAAATTTCGAATTTTTTACCCCTGACCCCCCTCTAGATTTTAAATTCTGACCCTTCCCCTCCCATCTAGAGAAAATCTTAAGTACTTTTTTCATACAAATTTTTTTCCAAAAACGTGAATTTTGAACAGAAATTGATGTTTTTACACCCTTTTTATACCTGAATATCGCTTTTTATTCAATAAAATATAGTATATATCATATAAAAAACTATTATTAAACCTTTAACGCAAAGGTAGCCAATATCTTGCACCATTCGCTAGAAATATATGGATTAAACGGTATCGTCCGAACATTAGTTTCACAAAATAGAGCAAAATGGAAGAAAATACAAGAAAATATAAAACAAAAATACCAAACCATGTATCATATTATAGCAGTTTTTAAGTAAAAACAGTAAAATATCTAAGGTTTACAAATTGTTTGAGAAAAAAAAAAACACAAAATCAAATATAAATCACTGTGAACAGTTTTAAAACATATCTTATCATTTAGAAAACAAAATGTATCCCTACAAATTGTAATTAAACAAAAAACAACAAACTCTATACAATAATCAAATTTGTACTTAATATACTTGATTTAAATTTTATATCCTAATCTCCCCATATAAAATGAATGGAAGTTGCTGTGCATTATATAGACCTGTGCACTGCCCCCCGGGGTTTTATTGAGGGGGCAATAAAACGGGGGGGGCAAGCACAGAAGGAAAGAAAAAAAAGAGAAAAAAGGAGAAGAAAGAAGGCAAAAGGGAAAAAAGGGACAAAAAAAGCGAAAATAAGGTAAAAATAGTTCTAAAATGGCTTAAAATACATTGAAATAGGCTAAAAACTGCAAAAAATATGCGATGATGGCCTCATCATAGGTCAGAAATGGCGTCATAATTTTAGGTTACTTTTTCATTTTTGGGCGGGGGAGCGGGGGGGCAATAAAACAAGAGAGGGGCGAATAAAACAGGGGAGGGGGCAATAAAACAGAGGAGGGGGCAATAAAACAGGGGAGGGGCAATAAAACGGGGGGCATTTCCAGACCGCGCACAGGTCTGTATATAATACAGACCTGTGCACTGCCCCCCCGGGGTTAAAACGGGGGGGGCAATTTCAAAAATGGGGGGGGCACGGGGGGTCAACTTTTTTGAAACGAGGGGGGCAATAAAACAGGGGGGCAAGCAGGGGGGAAAGAAAAAAAGAGAAAAAAAGGAGAAAAAAAGAAGGGAAAAGGGAAAAAAGGGACAAAAAAAGCGGAAATAAGGTAAAAATAGGTCTAAAATGGCTTAAAATACATTGAAATAGGCTAAAAACTGCAAAAAATTTGCGATGATGGCGTCATCATAGGTCAAAAATGGCGTCATATTTTTTGGGGACTTTTTCATTTTTTGGCGGGGAAGAGGGGGGGGGCAATAAAAGGGGGGGGGGGGCAAATCCTCCAATAAAACGGGGGGCATTTTCAGACCGTGCACAGGTCTGATAATACATACATATAATATGCTTAATTAATAAACACTTGCCTTGGCGGTTAGTGGCTTTACGGGCTACTTTCGGAGATCTGGCTGTGCTGGAGGTAAGAGAGTTCGTTCCCGTGGTTCGTCCACTGGCCGGGCTCCGGAATTTTGAATAGAGAAATTTGCATTCTAAACTTTAAACAATCAATTTGGTACTAAATTAAAATAATAATACTGTTCACAGAAAACAAACCCCTTTTCACTAAATGAACGAAAAAAAAAAAGAAAACCCGATTTTTTCCAAAAAAAACCACCGAAATTGTGAGCAAATTAAGGTTCTTTTTCCAACTTTTAAAAGTGCATTTTAACTTAAAAAAACATATAAAAACAACTTTTAAAATAAATTACTTGTCATATGATGCATTTTACAAAAATATAAAATTTATTAACGAGACAAAAAAGTATAAAAAAAAACAAAAAAAAAACATTTTAAAAATTAAAAAAAATATTTCATTACTGTTTTTATTTACTTGTGTTTGTGCTGGTTTTGTTTATATTCATTCCAAAATTTAAAAAATAACCTTAGCCAAGAAAATGTTTTGTTTTTGTATCAAGATTTTAAAACACATGTTTTTCTGCTTATTATTAAATGTCAAAAAAATTGAAATTTTGATAAAATCACTAAACCGCGAAATTATTTTTTCTTGGGTAATAAACTGCGTAGATTTAATAAAAACAGTTTTTAAAGCTCTCAAAAGGACTAAAAATTACAATCATAGGCAAAACTGGAAAAAGTGGAAATGTGGAAAGGCAAAAAGTGGAAATGATATTTTTTGAAATTTTTTTCTCTCTATGTAAAAATTTTAATAATATCAAAATGATTGCGCGGAGTCAAACTTTTTCTCTTAGATTTTAATACTTTTTTGCGAAAATCTTACCCCTGCCCACAATAGCCCACAAAATTTTTTTCAACAAAATATCTCCAGTGATTTAGGAGTTATGACTCCCAAAAACGGCGTTTTTCGACAATTCTGTACGTGAAAGATTGCTGAATTCGTATAACGATTTAGATTACAGATTATGCATTCAAAGAAAGCGGCTACTCTCTACTTTAATTTGATGCCTTGATCGTTAAGGTTGTTTCAGTATTTTTCGAAATATAGCGTTTCCCGTACAAAAAAACCAACGATTTTTTCGTTAAAAACATCCAACGACGGCAGTGATTTTATGAAGTTTGCCCCACCTTTTTTTTCTTCCTTCGTGTTTTTAGCTAAAAAATCGAAGGTTTTTGGTACGAAAAACGCAATATCTCGACAAATACTGTACCAATCTTAACGATCAAGGTATCAAATTAAAGAAAAAGTAGACGCTTTTTTGGGGTGCATAATCTGTAACCAAAGATGTTTTTGGGGGGGGACAAAGGGGTTCACCCCCCTAGACCCAAAATTTTGCACCCCCCTAGAAAAAATCCATGCCCCCCTCCCCCCCCCCCCAAAGCTCGAGAGCGGTCCGGTCGTCTGACCCTCTCCCCCCTAGCGAGGCTGACCCCCCTTCCGACCAATTTGGAAGTATATTTTTTATTTTACTGTCAAAAACACGATTTTTTAGTTAAAAAGTGCTACAGACTTTTTAGGCCTAAATAGGCGGTTTTAGTACATAAAATTCAATATTAGACCTAAAAACACTTAAATTATTGAGTTAAAAAAATTTGTTAAAAATTGGACCCCCCTGACCTTCCAAAATTTGAAATCTCGCATCCGGGGTCGACCCCCCCTAAAAATCCAGGGGTGTCCGGACTCCCTGGACAGCCCTCCTCCTAAAAAATTTTGGCCTTCCACCGGGGTGGACCCCCCTAATGGACCCGCCAAAAACATCTATGTCTGTAACCTAAATCGTTATACCCATTTCGCTATCTTTCACGTACAGAATTGTCGTAAAATGCCATTTTTGGGGGGTCATAACTCCTGAACCACTGGAGATATTTTGTTGAAAAAAATTTTGTGGGCTGTTGGGGGCAGGGCCGCAGGGGTAAGGTTTTCACACAAAAAAAATCAAAATCTAAAACAAAAAGTTTGACTCCGCACCGCACTTTAAGAATTAAGTATTTTAAAGCCGATTTTCGAAGTGTTTTTTAGGAAAAATTGTTGTTTTTTTTTTGTTGGAAAAAGTGACTTAAAAAAACACCCTTTTTTAATTTTCTTATTTAATAGGATTTATTTACGAAAAAAATGCTTATCAAAAGTTGAACAAAAACGCACGTTTTTTGTTCTAAAATAACTTTTTCCCTTTTACACTGCTTTCGCCGTATTTTAAAATTATAAATAATGTTTTACGCCAAAAAGTCTGTGCATGTGTTGACGTTTTATGTAAAAACTGGCGACATAAATTGACTGACAGATACGTCAAAAACAAGAAACAACTCAAATCTCGACCCGGTTTAGAATTATTACCTACGCAACTAGTCCTCTAAAAATCTTTTAAAAAACGTCGTTGAATACGATACGACTAATCAAAAACATCACAAACGAGTATTTTTATGAGGGGAAATCATTCTTTTCTACACCCAGCGTTCTCAGGCGTTACCAAAATAAATCTTCAGAATTATTACTAGTTTAATAATTCCTAAGTACCTATAGTATAATAATTGAGCATTACAACACTTAAAAAATCATAATCGCGTGATATATAATATGCCGTATTTCTGTTTAAGATTTTAAATTGCTTAACCATTTTAGTTTATAAAAACTTTAAAATTATATACCTTCAGAGTCCAAGTAAAAATCGTCGCAGGCAAGCCGTTCTGACCCATAGGCAATAAAAACATCATCATCTTCAAAAAAATCCGCCAGTGTGGAGATCTAAAAAATCATATCGATGTCAAAGCCGCCATACGCTGCTTAAATTTTTTAACCCTCCTCCCCCAATAAAAGTTGGAGAGAGAAAGAGTGAACGCCCCCTCCCCCATTTTAAAGAAGAAGTGTTTAATATAATTTCTAACCGCCTCCAAACTTAAGTTTTAGAATCAAACTGAGGAGAGCAGCAAATCCGGTTTAACCTCTCCTGCCCTGGCTCTGGCTTCAAAAAAAAATTGTAAAAATACTGATGTGCCTTAAAAATTCACGTTTCTGTTGAAAATTTTCTAATAAAAATAGTATATAGCTTCGTACCCCTTCCTCTAGCTTTTGGGAAGGGGGTCGACCCGGGGTAGGCCAGCTTGAAATCTAAAGGGGGGCCAGGAGAAAGGAGGGGTCCGGTTTTCAAACAAAATTATTTTAAGGTCTCTCCGGAGAGTTTTCTTAAGTATGGAAAATCGCGATTTTTGGCATACGAGATCTCGTGAAATACGGAAATATTTCCATAAAAAATTAATATGAGTCTTAAAAAGCCAAAAATACCACGATTGTAAAGTGTATATTTAATATATTATTGGCAGTAGTTGAAATAATTGATATTAAAAATCAGACTGCAACGAAATTTTTTAAAACCCTTCGAAATATGCACTACTCAAACTCAACTCATTATGTATTAGGGAAAATACTTCCAATAAAGAGGAATTGTTACCCTTTTTCACGTACGTAACAATTTATCGAAATGTTTTTGTATTTATGGTTTAATATACAATTTTCCGTAAAAAATGGGGGTTATTTTTTCAAAATTGCGGTGAGACTTCGATTTAATTTAATTTGGTAAAATTTAAAGCTCCAGATAGTATATTTCTATTGAAATTTAAAATTTTTTGGAAGGCCATAATATATTTTGTATTTTTTAACACATAAATAGTTCTGTCGTGCGTTTTATCGATTTATTTTAGAGGGTGTGTTTATAAATCGCTTTTAGAGCTCATCATCCCATGGTTGCAGTTGCATAGTCGGTTGCGCTTCGTCAAATTTTTGAAAGGTCCCGAGATCGATTCCCACATAAAACATATTTGGTCATAATTTTTGTTTGATTTTAATAATTTTTTTTGTATTTTTTTTATAATTTTTTAAATTTATTTCACATAAATTAAAAAAATATCATTATTGTAAACAGAATTTGGTGCCTGCTTGTCGCCAATTAGTTAAATTTTCGTCATTTGAATATCTTAAAATATCATAATACTCTATAAATATAATAATTCAAAAATAAATTGTGTGTAAATAAAAATGGGTAATTTTTGCTCTTTATTGCAATTGGTTTACTACCGAACGCTCTGCAATAAAAAAAAAGTCCGGAGATACCTTACATCATGGATTCAAGTTTTTAGCGCTAAGATAGAATGCTATACACCAATATATGTTTTTATGTATAAAATGAGTACATACAAAAGTACTAGTTTTCACTACACAACGTGTTTTTGATAGTAATTTTAGACCTAGATTTATGCCCAAAATTCAGCTCGGAAAGGGGGAGGGGGGTATTTGAGAATTCCAAAGGGGGTAAGGTGTCAAAATAAAAAATTTGGGGAGAGGGACCCCCTAGATTTTTTTCAGAAGGGGGATCCTAAATTTCGAGGCCAAGGAAGGGAGGTATACCCCACAATAGATGAGCATGGACCGGCAAGCTAGGGCGTGGCTACCCCGGCTAAGTGGTCTTTTGAAAACTAGAAGGAGGGTTCCAGGGGGGTCCGTAACCCCCTAAAGGGGTACGCGTACGGACCCCCCTTTTTTTAGCGGGGTCGACCCGGGGTTTACCAGTTTGAAACTCAGAAGGGGGTCAGCGAGGGGGTCCGTCCAGTTTCCAAACAAAGTCAGTCAAATTACATAATCTATTTAAGTTCTTTAGCACTCAAATAGAATTTTATATAACAAAATAGGCTATTTATATATATGTATAAAAAGTGTACAAAAGTAGTTTTTTTTACTACAAAACCGTGTTTGTGACTGTGACAGTAAATTTTTATATTAATTCATACCCAAAATTGGTCTCAGAATGTGTGGAGGAGGGGGTCGATTTAAAATTCCAGAGGAGGGTAGGGTGTCAAAATTTAAAAATTTTGAGGGGAGGGAGGAGGACCTAGATTTTTTTCATGGAGGTCCGAAATTTCGAGGCTAGGAGGGGGGTGAACCCCACCCTACCCATAGGTGAGAACGGTCCGGGAAGCTAGGGGGGGTGGTTATCGAATTTTGAATTCTAGGAGAGGGGTCCCAGGCATAGATGTTTTTGGGGGGACGGGGGGCTGCACCCCCTAAAGCCAAAATTTTGAGACCCCCCCCCTAGAAAAAATTTAGGGGGGCCCCCCCCTCCCCCAAGCTCGAGAGCGGTCCGACCTCCCCCCCTGGAAGGCTGGACCCCCCTTCCCCCCCCCCCCTCCCCGACCAATTTGGAAGTATATTTTTTTATTTACTGTCAAAAACACAGGTTTTTAGTTAAAACTAGTATGTACTCATTTTTATACATAAAAACATATATTGGTGTATAGCATTCTATCTTAGCGCTAAAAACTTGAATCCATGATGTAAGGTATCTCCGGACTTTTTTTTTATTGCAATTTTCGGTAGTAAACCAATTGCAATAAAGAGCAAAAATTACCCATTTTTATTTACACACAATTTATTTTTTGAATTATTATATTTATAGAGTATTATGATATTTTAAGATATTCAAATGACGAAAATTTAACTAATTGGCGACAAGCAGGCACCAAATTCTGTTTACAATAATAAATCTTTTAATTTATGTGAAATAAATTTAAAAAATTATAGAAAAATACAGAAAAAAAATTCTTAAAATCAAACAAAAATTATGACCAAATATGTTTTATGGGAATGAATTGGGACCTTTCAAAAATTTGACGAAGCGCAACCGACTATGCAACTGCAACCATGGGATGATGGTTCAAAGCGATTTATAAACACACCCTCTAAATAAATCGATAAAACGCACGACAGAACTATTTATGTGTTAAAAAATACAAAATATATTATGGCCTTCCCAAAAAATTTTAAATTTCAATAGAAATATACTATCTGAACTAAATTTTTACCAAATTAAATTAAATAGAAGTCTCACCGCAATTTTGAAAAAATAACCCCCATTTTTTTTAGGGAAAATTGTATATTAAACCGTGAATACAAAAACATTTTTTGATAAATTGTTACCC